>JASDQU010739907.1:58354-82441 GCA_032191745.1 Picea mariana
GAGGGAGTGTTGAAAAGTCAACAAGAAACATGTGTCTAATTTATTTTTCCCTTAAATAAATTGGACAATAAATATTAATCTATTATTTCATTCATAACTGAGTGAGTTGGATTTGTAACAGAATTATAAGTGTAGTTAAGTGAGTTAAGATCAGTTGTACTAGTTGTAACTAAACTTGCACTAGTGGGAGTTCAGTTAATTAGTGAACTCACATGCAACTGAAGATTCGCCACGGTTAACTACATGCATGTCAGATCCAGTGGAGACCCAGTTGAGATAACAAGTGAAAGGGACAGTTTGGCTATCAGTTGTTATTTGTTCACACATGCATTGGATATTCTTATGAGCATGTGCAAACTAGGCAATTTGAATAATCATGATCATTGTGAGAATTTGAATTGGAGATATTGTGCAGAGGAGGCAAGTTGTCTAGACACAGGAATTGGCACATGTATTTTCTAATTTGTGTATGACAGTGTGAAACAATTGTATTGTACTGAGAGATCTTGGATTAGAGTTTTGTATGAGATTGTTTCATGATTCATGATATACATAATATATGATAGTGGGGTTTTTAGCTTTGCGCTTTCCCGATAAAACTTATGTGTCATGTGTTATTGATATTTCACTTTGTGATTGTGGTTGTGATCGTGGTTTAATTTTCCGCAAGAAAAATAGTAGAAGCGATTATGTATTTAACAGTGGCATATAATTGTTAGATCAAGAGAATCACAGGAATACATTAATTTGTATCAAAATTTGTACACTCACTCAACTAACAGCCTACAGTCCCTCATTCCCCACATGCCTGTCCCACCCCAGGAAGTGTGCCCCTTCTCTTCTCAATAGTCCTTCAGCTGCCCCACTTCCCTTCCAGGGCTTCAACAATATGTCGAACAGGAAGTCTCAAAGCCCTGTAGGTGCAGTTTATCACCTTCAAGAAATCAATTCCCCAACAATTCTCTCACCCAGAGAGAAATCGATCACGGGCCTGACAACCCGTCTCTTCAATATCCCACGGGCCTGACAACCCACTTCTTTAGTCCATCTCCCAATATAACCAGCTACACAAACAGATATGGCTTTGGATATCGGTTCAGGTACAGTGACATGCAATAATGGAGGATAGTTGACTACGTGAGTGAAATATCATGGTATGGTTGAATGGATCACTGAATGATGGATGAATGCTGGAGGAAATGATGGCAAGAATGATGGGAAATGAACTAAGTCCCAACAATATGTATGCATTTCCCCAACTTGACACTTGTCATGTTGGGAGCTACTTTGGCCCACTTGTCCCCAACTTTGGAACTTATGATAAAATAATTACCAATACTTTATACCTTAAAGAAATATTAATATAATATTCCTTTCTGTCTTAAGCTCCCTAGCTTAGCCCTTTTCCTTAAATTTTAGCCCCACCCTTTCCCCTACTAGTGGAGTTTAGTCCCCCATACTCTTTTATCGTGGTTGGTCTATGCGCAGCGATGTATTTTATATGAATGATGAGATGTATACAAAAATAAGCGCACTGGCCTTTAGCATCTAGGATCTCTGGCCTAATTCAAAACATAAGCATCCTATCTTATAATAACTGGCTCACCAGCCTGTAAAACACAACATATACACAAAGGCATCATGGCCTCAAAATCGTGTGCACTTAAGAAAACTGTGCACGGTATCCTGGAGTGTGCCCATTCATCATTTTTACTACGCAATACATGCACACACTACACCATGGAAGATGCAAGCCAAAAATATATAAAACAACTCACCAGCTTAAGTATATTATTACATTTGCAGTTGGGGTTCGACCTGGGGATATTACAATCCCCTCCCCTTATTTATGCACTGTCCTCGGTGCATTATATACCATGTACCATTCAAATTATTTAAAATATCCAAGCTTTAGCTATTGGAATCTTGTTATCCATCTGGTGCTCTACATTCTGGCACCAATTCTCATACTCATATTGCAACTGGAAGTCAATTACTGTATTCCATAGAGTTTCTTCAGGAAATAATTCAGCTCATTGTTCCTTATTGCATGCTTCCATTAAGCCTCATTGAAGCAGCAACTGGTTGTAGGTCCACGACGTTCCACCCAACCTTAAATATTACTGTTGAAAAACTCCCAGCAGTGTGCTAGCCCCAAGCAAGGCTATGACTCCATTAGGGCAATGGCTTCCCAAGATAACCATGGGCCACAATCAACATCAACATAGTCTAATCCAAGGTGCCAAAACTCAACATCACTCCAACCAACAGCCTCTCTTCCCCACATGCTTGTACAACCCAAGGTAGTATGTACCTTCACTGTCCAACAGTTCATCAGCTGCTCAACATCCCTTCCAAGGCTCCAGCACAGGCCGAACAGGAAGTCTCAGAGCACCGTGGCTCCAGGAGTTCCAACTTTAACCAATATCATCTCATCTGCATCACACATGCAATTATCATGAGACAACATAAGAGAATTCATTTAGGAACTCAAACTTAGTTCAAAGGGAATTCAACTTTTCCCCAAAACATGAAATTATATTTCATAAATTTTTCATCGTTGTTGGAATAATAGAAGGTATTCTTCCTTATGTCTTTCAACAAGCACCATGCTAAATACCATTTTTCCTGCAGTGATTATATATTGCATACAACCAACAGATTGTCAGTATTTTCTGTACATCATAATTCATCATGGACATCACCTTATGCCATGATCTTAGAATTTCCTGCACCTAGTAATTCAATCACAATTACCAAAAAAATTTAACCAAATAGAATGACACATCATTCTATGCATATGCATGTTCATAATTAATAACAGTAAGTTCATTTCTTCAATTCTCTGAATAGGTAATTTTCTGTAGTCACTATTCATGTGACTACCTGAATTGCAACTTTCCTATTGTAATGTTTAACAGTTCCTGAAATGTTCTCAACTTCCTAAGTTAGCAACATTTCAACCATTAGTATAATTATTTCCATGCAAAAACATATATACATGCACTCACAAAATGCATTTAAGTATACAATTCCATCATGTATGAGTGCAACTCTGCCACTTACTAGGCATGGGTACAATTCTCAATGTCTACTTATTCAATGCACCTTTGCATTGATTTTCAGAATGATCTTTATCTAAGTCATGTATCTTAGCATCCATAAATTGGAAATCTAGCCAATTTCTTGACACATCTCCACACACTTCCCATTGTCATCACAATTACTTGGATGCCTTCCTTTTCGGCCTAAACACTACACCAAGAATACAATTATGTGGTGTTTACTAGTGTTAGAAAAAAGGTTGCAGTCCAAGTTTTATTTAATGGTAGGAAGATCATTGCATATTTGTGTGGCACATAACCTTTCTATAACCATAACTTTCCATATCCAACCATGTCCTAGTCTCATACATGACTAGCTTTCTTAGCATCATTCCTATAACCAATTCTTATATTTTATTTTCTTTGGTTATTGCCTCATAACCAAATAAACATGACATGCTACTTATGTCAGTGTGTGCATTCAAAAGTTAAAAGCCTTGATAGCTATAACATGCCTCTAGCCTTTACCACACCTACTGGTAACTTAATCATGTCAATGCATTTTAAACAATACCATACAATGTATTATAAAATTCAATTTGGGGAAATTTTTACCTGGATTTCCCTTTTCCAATTATGCAATATAATTCTCAAAAGATAAATACTTGCCTACATGGCTTCCATTAAACGAATTTGATGCTACCTGATTAGGTGATGACAGTAGAAGTTCTCATGCTTCTTTATCAACCTTATAATCAACATTCCAACCTTATGTTGCTTCCTTCCATGTGCAGCAACATTATCAGCAACACTTGCAAATATGAAAGCATTTCCACTCTTTATGGTTGTCCCAACAAGCCATAAAATACTTGCTGCTACAGTAATTGCAACAACTTCTTTTCCCCTGTATCACCTTTCCTTGTTTATCCCAAAAGTTTTCCATTCTTCTAGATTCTTGAATCTTCATGTGCTCTTCACTGTAACCATTGTGCATGATTATTTCTGGTCTGAGCACTTTCTAGCCAAATCACTCTTGGCTTCCTTTTCTCTTCCATCCAAATACTAAACTATTATTAACCTTCCGCTTTTATTTACTTCTTGGACCATCTATCCCAATTCTTGGACCATCTATCCCAAATCAAACTTGGGTGAATTATAATTCCAAACATGTTGGTTTATAGACTTTGGATCTTCAACATCCATTTATTTTTCGGACTGAACTACTTCAACTCTTTATGGACTAAATACTTTAGTATTTGGGTTTTCTTCCACCCTTATCCACAACTTTCCAACTAGACTCAAACTTGGCTTCCATAGTCAATCTCATATCATACTATAGGGATGCACATATGCTTCCTTCTCTAGCTGCATAGAATTAATTAAAATCACTTAATACTGATTTTAATTTACCAACACAATTTCAAGTGATACTTCCACCCCCTGGAAATGTCATTCATGGCTCTATGCCACTTGAGATGGATTCTTCTCAGGAACCATCTCTTTTACATTCGAAACCATGCATAGAACCATTTTCTTCTTCATGGTTCTTTACTGACTCTCTACAGAGATTCATTTCACTTTTAAGTCTTTCTTGGCTTTGACATCTCCATGCTATTATGGAAATATCTTCCATACCTTTGGACTGCATCAACAATCCTCTATTATTCTTGCTTTCCCTCTTGGAGTGTTTTCTTGCATTCCCATTTGCTTGATATCTACCCCATGAATTCTTCTTCCATTATTCTAGGATGTTCATGGACTTGCAACTATATATTATGCTGATATTAATTTTCAGCATTTCACTATTATTCGAATCCCTTTAATCCAACTCTTACATGACCCAATTATATTTCCAGTCATGTTTTTTGAGTAACCTTGGACAGTTAACACCAACTTCCTTCTTGAAGTACTTGATTTATACTTTCCTTAACTGATCATATCAACACTTGGATTTTCCTATTGGTTGTTAATTTTCCCTGTCTTGACCAATCTGATTTCAACCTGCCTTACACAATCAACTTCTATCATGTCATATTGATGTCCTTAATACCATGATTCTAATGCGCACTTTGATAACCATAAGGGAAGCATTACTCTATAATTGCATAGCTAATCCCTAGATATGAAGCACTCTTTATCCAAATATGCAATAAGCCTCTTTCTTTATCTAATTACTGTCATTCTGATAGTCAATTCCTTTTATAATAGATATGACTCCAATGCATTGCTTAATTTGTATATTGGTCTCTTTGGGAGTGTTCACTAATTCATTCACTACATGATCTATTTGTTTTCCTAAATTCTATTGAATACCTGACTAACATGAGAGGACTTCCTGTAGTGGCTTCCAAAGACTTTATGGTTGCGCCAAGATTCATACCTTAACCTTTTGTAGTCTTGGATTTTTATCATCTTATAAATTATTTTTTCCATAGCACTCTTTCCCTAAGTACGTCTGCTTATTTTTAACTAAATTCAACCTTCTCACCTGTTAAGAACTAAAAAAATTTAACTATGCAAAAAATGTGCAGCAAACAAAACTTTGTCAGGCTAACTGACTCAACAATTTCATGAAAATATGAACCATTCTGGTTCAATAATATATCATAAATCTTTCTTCTGATTTCCTAAAAAATTGAATGCCCAAATCAATTTTCTGGGTGGATATTTATATTCCACTGTCCAAGACCTTTTCAACGCCTACTCCCATGCTCAATTCTGAGTCTTGAGCATAAAGATATGGTTATTTGAAAATTGTTCGTTAATTTTTTTATATTCACCCTTCTACTTGGCGCAACTCTCCGCTATAAATATTCATTTTTGCACCTACTCCATTGGAATTTTTGTAGGAGCTCAATTTGGGTTTCTTCATATACATCTTATGGACACTATGTCCAAGTTTCACCTCTTTCTAGGTTCTGGGATGTTAGTTACAGCCTGCTGAAATTCCAGACCAAAATACCATATTGTAATTGGCATGCTACAGGTACCTTATTTTCCATATTAAACACTTTTAACATGCCCATAAATTTAATTCAACTCTTGGAATGTCTTCTATGGTTCAATATATTTCCATTGACTACTCATGCGCCTCAATTTGATTCTGGAGCAGAAAGTTATGGCTCTTTGAAGTTAGTTAGATCTTAAAATTTACCCTTCACTGCTTGTGTTGTAACTTTCTCATAAAAGCTCCATTTGACGAACAATTTACACTATTAGAGAGCTCTCTCCGAGCTCTTTTATTTGAGATGCAAAGACACAATGTGCCTTGACACACTCTATTCTCATGGTTTTCGAGTGCCTAAAAACACTCTTAAGAGCCTCAAAAACGCATTGCAAAAAGATGACGTTCAAATGATATAAAATGTCGCAGAAAATCACTATTTTTCTGTCGTTGTTCACCCTTCAAACAACTTCGAGCACATAAATTTCAACCTATACACCCATATTTAGCATGCAAAACATCAACACAAGGTAAATCGTGCTTTGTGCACCTTTAACCACTATGCATTACTCCTTTATCACGCCAATAGCTTGCGCGCACTACTTTTGTGTCACGCTAATATCCACCGCGCGTAATTTTGGTTCTTGCACTATTAGTTGTTGCGCGCATTTTTTGTATCGCGCGCTAATATTCCACTTGCATTTCATCTTACGCACTGCACCATGCCAAAGTTTAGTACGCCCCCACCACACACCAATACTTTGCACACACCACTAACTAAATTGTTGCCCGACAACAAATACCCACATTACACGCGCACCAACCAAACTCCTCTGCGCTCTGCCAATACTGCGCACACCACACACACCTCATTATGTGTATGCACACCGTGCAATGCTAAATTTAGCATGTGCACCTGCACATCAACATTTTTCCACGCGGCGCTAAATTTATCACGCGCACCAACACGCCAACATTTTTTTCCACGCGCACACCCACACACCAACATTTTTTCGCGCAGTACCAAAATTTAGTGCGCGCACCTGCATACTAAGATTTTTCTGTACGGTACAAAAATTTAGTGCGCACACCCGCACACTAACATTTTTTCCGTGCAGTGCTGAACTTTACCTATCACAAGATTTTCACTGTGCCACATACATTTTTAGTGCACCCAATTGCGCACATTCACCTTTATGCGCATCGATTCCTCATGAATTCCGCTGCAGAAATTGGGGATTTTTGCTAACTTTTTCCCAATTTACCATAGACATTCTGCAACTATGAAATTTCCCTAATTTCACCCCGATAACACCAGCTCAACCTCTGCAACAACAAACCGTTGTGGGTTGACATTTCTGGGACGGATTTTTCCCAAAATCAATTCATGAATTGAGAATTTTAATTACTAAATTCACTCCATCTGTCATGGCTTCACTGTAACTTCAAATTAGACCAATTCCAGGTCTAAATTTGCTAGAATAGATATTAAACCAGTAATATCTCACCACATGGCCAAATTTCTCAATTTTCCCATGAATTTAACAACAAAAATTGGGGCTTTTTCCCAATTCCACACAATTTTTGTTACTTTTTACCATGGACACTATGTAACTTGAAATTTGGCCACTTCGAAATAGATTCTTTGTGAAATTTCGCTTCAACTCAACTTGTTCGGCCCATCCAGGCTCAACGTTGAAAACTAAATCTTTGATACCATATTGTAACGTCCCCGACCATCCATGTCAGGCCACGCTACGCCAGAGAACTCTTCTGTTCTTTCTGCGGAACATACTGTAACATACCCGGCATCCAAACTGAGCTATGCCACATAAATTTTTTGAACTGGATGTAATTAAAACATATACACACACAGAACTCTTGTGGAAGCTTTATATATATAATGTAAACAAACAAATATGTTCTGTAAATGCACAGATTCACACTGAAATAACGGTAAACATATACATACAGCATATACAAGAAATACCCATAAATATAAACACAGTTATAAATCATACACAGGATAAATCCATAAAAATAAGCACGTAAATAGCAATGCAGCATGTAAATTTATCACACAATTGACACTTATCTTGGTAAGAATGTCACCAACTGTGTGCAGACCTTCCACAAACCTCCCAGCCTTAGACCAAGCTGCTCATCACTCTCAGCAATGGGTCACCCCCGAGCTGGGACTAAAATCCACTCGAGTAAAGGGATTCCTAAGAAGGCTAATGGCTCATAGACAACAGGAAAGACTTTGTCACAGGTTCTCACTCAACTAACAGACTATAGTCCCTCATTCCCCACATGCCTTTCCCACCCCAGGAAGTGTGCCCCTTCTCTTCTTAACAGTCCTTCGGCTGCCCCACTTCCCTTCCAGGGATTTCGCAATAGGCCGGACAAGAAGTCTTAGAGCCCTGTAGCTGCAGCTTAACACCTTCAAGAAATCAATTCCCCAACAATTCTCTCACTCAGAGATAAATCAATCATGGGCGTGACAACTTGCCTCTTCATTATCCCATGGGCCTGATAACCCGCTTCTTCAGTCCAACTACCAAGCTAACCAGCTACACAAACAAATATGGCTCTGGATACCAGTTCAGGTATAGTGACATGAAATTATGGAGGATATTTGATTACATGAGTGAAATATCATGGTATGGTTGAATAGATCATTGAATGATGGATGAATGTTGCAGGAAATTAATGGAAGAATGATGGGAAATGAACTAAGTCCCAACAATATGTATGCATGTCCCCAACTTGACACTTGTCATGTTGGGAGCTACTTTGGCCCACTTGTCCGCAACTTTGGAACTTAGGATAAAATAATTACCCATACTTTATACCTTAAAGAAATATTAATATAATATTCATCTTTGGCTTAAGCTCCCTAACTTAGCCCTTTTCCTTAACTTTTAGCCCCACCCTTTCCCCTACTAGTGGAGTTTAGTCCCCCATACTCTTTTATCATGGTCGGTCTGCGCGCAGTGATGTATTTTATATTAATGATGAGATCTATACAAAAATAGGCGCCCTGGCCTTTAGCATCTAGGCTCTCTAGCTTAATTCGAAACATAAGCATCCTAGCTTATAATACCTAGCTCACCAGCCTATAAAACACAACATATACACAAAGGCTTCCTAGCCTCAAAATCATGCACACATAAGAAAATTGTGCGCGGTATCCTGGAATGTGCCCATTCATCATTTTTACTACACAGTACATGCACGTACTACACCATGGAAGATGCATGCCAAAAATATATAAAAAATCTCACCAGCTTAAGTATATTATTACATTTATAGTTGGGGTTCGACCTAGGGATATTACAATCCCCTCCCCTCCCCTTATTTATGCACTGTCCTCGGTGCATTATATACCATGTACCATTCAAATTATTTAAAATATCCAAGCTTTAGCTATTGGAATCTTGTTATCCATCTAGTGCTCTACTTTCCGGCACCAATTCTCATACTCATATTGCAATTGGAAGTCAATTACTCTATTCCATAGAGTTGCTTTAGGAAATAATTCAGCTCATTGTTCCTTATTACTTGCTTCAATTAAACCTCATTGAAACAACAACTAGTTGTAGGTCCATGACGTTCCACCCAACCTTAAATATTATTGTTGATAAACTCTCAGCAGTGTGCCAGCCCTGAGCAGGGCTATGACTCCATCAGGGCAATGGCTTCCCAAGATAACCATGGCCCATAATCAACATCAACATAGTCTAATCCAAGGTGTCAAAACTCAACAACACTCCAACCAACGGTCTCTCTTCCCTGCATGCATGTACAACCCAAGGTAGTATGCACCTTCATTGTCCAACAGTTCATCGGTTGCTCAACATCCCTTCCAGGGATCTAGCAAAGGCCGGACATGAAGTATCAGAGCATTGTGGCTCCAGGAATTCCAACTTTAACCAATATCATCACATATGCATCACACATGCAATTATCATGAGAGAACATAAAAGAATTCATTTAGGAACTCAAACTTAGTTCAAAGGGAATTCAACTTTTCCCCAAAACATGAAATTCTATTTCATAAATTTTTCATCGTTGTTGGAATAATAGAAGGTAGTCTTCCTTATGGCTTTCAATAAGCAACATGCTAAATACCATTTTTTCTGCAATGATTATATATTGCATACAACCAATAGATTGTCAGTATTTTATGTACATCATAATTCATCATGGACTTCACCTTATGGCATGATCTTAGAATTTCCTGCACCTAGTAATTCAATCACAATTACCAAACAATTCAACCAAATAGAATGACTCATCATTATATGCATATCATGTTCATAATTAATAACACTAAGTTCATTTCTTCAATTCTCTGAATAGGAAAGTTTTTGTAGTCACTATTCCTGTGACTACCTGAGTTGCAACTTTCCTGTTGTAATGTTTAACACTTCCTGAAATGTTCTCAACTTCCTGAGTTAGCAACATTTCAACCATTAGTATAATTATTTTCATGCAAAAACATATATACATGCACTCACAAAATGAATTCAACAAAATGCATTTAAGTATACAATTTCATCATGTATGAGTGCAACTCTGCCACTTACTAGGCATGAGTGAAACTCTGCCACTTACTAGGCACGAGTGCAACTCTCAATGCCTACTTATTCAATGCACCTTTGCATTGATTTTCAGAATGATCTTTATCTAAGTCATGTATCTCACCATCCATAAATTGGAAATCTGACCAATTTCTTGACACATTTCCACACACTTCCCATTGTCATCACAATTACTTGGATGCCTTCCTTTTCGGCCCGAACACTACACCAAGAATACAATTATGTGGTGTTTACTAGTGTTAGCAAAAAGGTTGCAATCCAAGTTTAATTTAATGGTAGGAATCTCATTGGGTATTTGTGTGGCACATAACCTTTCTATAACCATAACTTGCCATATCCAACCATGTCCTAGTCTCATACATGACTAGCTTTCTTAGCATCATTCTTATAACCAATTCTTATCTTTTATTTTCTTTGGTTATTGCCTCATAACCAAATAAACATGACATACTACTTATGTGAGTGTGTGCATTTAAAAGTTAAAAGCTTTGATAGCTATAACATGCCTCTAGCCTTTACCACACCTAGTGGTAACTTAATCATGTCAATTCACTTTAAGAAATACCATACAACGTATTATAAAATTCAATTTGGGGAAATTTTTACCCGGATTTCCCTTTTGAAATTATGCAACATAATTTTCAAAAGATAAATACTTACGTGCATGGATGCCATTAAACGAATTTAATGTTACCTGATTAGTTGATGACAGTAGAAGTTCTCATGCTTCTCTATCATTCTTATAATCAACATTTCAACCCTTTGTTGCTTCCTTCCATGTGCAACAAAATTATCAGCAACACTTGCAAACATGCAAGCATTTCCACTCTTTATGGTTGTCCCATATACAGGAACCATGCTACAAGGTTCCAAAGAAACCATGAGAAAACTCTTCTCTTCATCATCTTCATTGGGATATTCATCAAAAATTGATTTTTTTTTGTCAATCTTTGAAACAACTTCTTTAACATAAGCATGGCTGCCAAAAACATATGTTTCAAGAACAGAAATATCCTCTACATTTTCTTCATAAGAGCAGCAAACAAAATCTGCCTTCAATTTTGAAAATCTAGGAAAAAACATAGAGGAATCTTCCCTATTTTTTTAACTCACTTATCATTTATCTCATCTTCATAGTCAAGAGAAATATATATTGATGTATACACTTTCTCTTCGACATCAAAATATTCAATAGAGACATGTTGATCTTCATGAACATTTAAAACAACAGATACATCTGATATGATGCCAGATGCTTCGATGCTATTTCTATCATAATGAATATCATTCAACACCTCTTGATCTTCATGGAAAATTATTTCTTCCACAATAAATGTTTCATCACAAATCTGGTTTTTGTGACTAGCAGAATCTTTATGAAGCAAAGAAAACTTATCACAACAATTTTCTTAAAGATACTCAGCTGAAAAATACTCTTTACAAAACGAAATGAAAGTTGCATGAAAACTTGTCAAAGAGATGATGCTTGCAATGGGAAGAGATCGATACCAATCATGAGCAATCCCCTCTAATGAATACTCGAAAATCTTAATCTGAACATCTTCATGCAAAATATGAAGTTGATGACTAAAATCATGAAAATCTAGCAAATGTCCAGCTGGTACCTCCCACTCTTCTCCTCGAAATTTAAGAAGGCTACTTTCCCATTCATCTCTACTAGGCTCTGGATTAGGGAAACCAACTATTTTTGAAAAATCACAGAAAGCATACCTCTGAGCTAAAATATTTTCCATTTCAAACCAATGGCATCGCCAATAGATTTCGTAACAATGGAGTCACCATGGTGAAAGATGAGTAGTCATAAAATTGTGTCCAGCTTCAGTTCCCCATCTAAAACTGGATCCCTTCGTTGTCATTCTCCCAAGGAAGATATCTTCACTTTCATCCCCGACAATGACACCATTGATGTTAGGAATGAGAATCACCCTCAGACTGTAAGAGGATAAGCCCAATACACGTCAAAATGTAAATCGATTAAAATTGGTTTGAGTAGGTGGATCAACAAGACTCTAAAGAAAGGAAAAGACAATAGATATCACTATAGATCAGTGATGGACCATTGGGCTATGGAGTCATAAACAGTCTGCTCATTGAAGGCATTTAAGCTCCCTATCAGACAAAATATTTTTATAATGATGAAGAGAAGAATAAAAGAATAACATAAATATGAATATTCACTTAGCAGAGATCCTCTCTGCAAAGAGAATTTAGATGTGTCTGAACAGTAAACAATGATAAATAAGAAAGCTTATAGCAGATCCTCTACCGCATCAGGAATCTATCAATCAAAGGTAAATTTTAATCCTTAAAATCAGTAATACGTTCAAACAAGATGAAGAATAGAACAGAGAACATAGAAGACAAATCTGATGAAATGGCTCATATGAATCTTCAATAACATACAATTTACAGCCCCATGCCCCTCCGACTTACAAAATGAAATATACAGTCATAAACATTTCTCAAAACCTCCTCTAGTCTTGGTTCGAACCCCCCCTCTCCTTTTCATATCATTCATCTAATGCATTTATAATCAAAACAGTCCTTTAGTGGTAGGAGTGCGAGATAGCCTTCCTATCCTAGGATTCTCCAATGTCGTGTGTCTTCTCTTGTCTGTCATGTTCCTTCTATCAGAAGGAAACTCTGATCAGTATGGGCCTGCAGGAAAAACTTCCCTCTGTGGTACTTCGGGCTGACAGTTTCCTATCTCGTCAACCAAACCCTCCATGCTTCCATTTAAGGGGTAGTCGATTGTTCAACCATTGGTCCTTCTTTCGTTAACTTATTTCTTTTTGGGATCAGGATGAGGCCTAACGCCTAGTTTGTTGCCATGTGCTGCTCTCAGATTGGACCCTATATAAGGACGTGATTGTGGAAGTTTCCAAGGGAGGTTTGGATCCACACCGCTCTGACCCCCACAATCCACCACCAACTGCAATGTACCTCTTTAGCTATACCGTGGTTTCGATTGCAAGACAACTCTAACATTTTAGCGCTCGAGCACCTTCTGTCCCTGCAATGAAGTGTGGTCGTCAAGCTTGTCGCAATCTATGATTTGGGAATGCCCTATTTATGCTACCACGCGCTGCACTCAGATGGAACCTACATCATCACGTGATTTTGATGCAGACGCCCCCTTCTCTCCTAAGGGATGCACGACCTCCCAGTCTAGGATTGATCAAGAAATCGAGTTTGATTGACTCTTCAATCCCTCAAGGACCTTCAATCAACTGAATAGGCCCCCTTCTTCTTATGACGCAGGTTCTATGGAGACCGCGAGCTTCTCCTTAACGCTTTTAAAGCTTCAGCATACTCATACTCTACCTTTCCTAGTTAATCCCCTCCCCTTATGTGACTAAGGTTGTGACTAGTTGCCTAATCGAAAGGCGCATCGCGACTTCGTGTATCAGGCCTTTGCATGTGAGTCATTCCGACTCTCCCGACTTATGAAATCCTGATAGGAGCCTAGCGCATGCTATCCCCTCTATTCCCCTTCACTGATGTGACCCTTCACTGTGACCGTGGGCCAAAATCTCGAGCGTTTCACGATTTCTCATCTCCTGAGTTCACACTTCACAAGTCGTCTCCCTAGACACTCAACGGTCCATATCTCTTCTCGAACCGACGACTCAGATCAAAACTTCACGGTTTCGGGTTTCGCGAGTTCCCAGAACTTTGACCTATGATTTATGAGTTGCGAAGTCACGACAAAACCATATCTACGGTCCAAATCCCTCCGTCAATCAATGGTTGTGATCTTTTCACGATTTCGCGATTCGCGAGTTTTTGTAACTCGACCTTTGGCATCTTTGAGTCATGAGTCAGCGAAATGATGAGCTCTCGACACGTGTCCTCCTTGACGATGGATGGTCCCGATGATTTTGGAATGATCAATGGCTGTGATATTTTCGTGTTTCGCAAATTCTCACAACTCTGTTCTTTGACCTTTCCACCCTGTGAGTCAACGAAATGTTGATCTCCTACCACGTGTCCCGTCTTGATGGACGGTTCCGATGATTTTGAAATTTTGTAACCTTGTTCCTCCTATGTAAATTCAAAGCTTTAGTTTTAGTGCACTTTACCTTGATCAGACGGCTATGATCTGTTTGTGCTCAGATTGAACAGTTGAGATATTTCCTCCTCTGCACTTGCTCCTCATTGTCTAGACGCTAATCGAATGGTCTAGATCTTCCCTCTGAGCTAAAGCTTTCTTCAGACTTAGAAGATTTTCGAAAGGATTTAAAGACTTCAACCGTTATCCTTCCTGCGAGACCATTTCTTGGATCTCGTTCATGCTTCTTGGAAAGTGCTACTCCTCCAAAGCTTGATCTCTCCAAAGATTTCGATCTCCCAAGCACTTCTTACCTTTTTGGGAAATTCGTCAAACTCAGATCCAAAGATTCTTGAAAAGAATCCTTTCCAACCTTCCTGGCGTTCTTCCTCTCTCTTCCTTCAACTTCTTTACAAAGTTGCCTCGACTCTTCATCGAATTCCAGTTATGTGCACTCTTTGCAGTAGATATTTACATAAGATTTGAGTTCTTGTGACGATTGTGCACTCCTTGCGGCAGTCGCTTTACACTTCATGCAAAGAAAGTCTTACGCTATTTCTCCTGAGCTTTACAGGTCGAAACAGACCCTGTCAACGCACTCCTTGCGGACTGTGTCCACACCTTGCACCGGCTCATGAAGAAAAGTGATTTAAATTCATATGCAATTATTTCAAAGCTACATACACTCGTAGCAAGATTCATTCATTCTTGAAAAGATTAAGACAACAAAAGATAAATTTCAAAAACTATTCACACCATACATTGGATCATTTTTTCTTTGTTATCTTCATTCAAAATCAAGAAAATGGTTACAGCTAAAATCAAAGCAACAACTATTGTTCACAACTTCCTACTTTCTCATAATTCTCGTAACCCCCCTTCTAGGTGTACAAAACCTCTCTTTATACAAAAGAAAAACAACTAACTGCCATTTAATTGTGGTTACATCGATACTAGAGTTAAGATCTCAGGTCACACGTGCTCATTTTTTCCACATGCATGATCTTTCCTCTTTTTTTTTCTACCAGCTTCAAAAGATTACAGTAACAACCAGCATTCAAGATTCCAAATTGGTCCTCAAGGACTAAGTTGTTCTGCCACATGTACTTGCTAATGATGCTCCTGTATCATACTCCCCTGGGAAAAAATTCATGAACTCATGTTCATGAGCTCCTTCACTAACCTTCCATGCTTCTAGATATCAGCTTCACTCTCCCAACTGTCATCTTCTATTGGATGTCCCTTCCACTTGGCCAAATACTCAAAATAAGTCTTTCTTTGGGTCTTCTTACCAATCCTCTGATCAACGATCTTTTCCATCTGTGGTTTTTCTGCTATAGGCATATGTTTCTTCCACTGAATATTCTCTTGATCTTTTGATCCGTCTATTTCATCCTTCCTATAAGGATACAGGTCTAAGATGTTGAATATGAGTGATATTCCCACATCATCTGGCAGCTCAATCTCATAGGCGTTTGCATCGAACTTCCTCAAGATCTTACATGGTCTTATCTTCTTCATCTTTATCTTTTTATGTGTCCCCATAGGAACCTTTCCTTCCTGAGATGTGCTAGAACCTGATCCCCTATTTCAAATTGGAGTTCTTTGCAATGTTGATCAGCTCTGCATTTGTACTCTTGACTAGAATTCTGCAACTGCCCCCTGAAATGGCTATGGAGCTTCTGCATTTCTACAACAAAATCTTCTGCTCCAATGCTTCTGATCTCTCTCTGTCCCAAGTCTCTCAACTCATATAATCCCTTGGGTTGCAATCCATACAATATTTGGAATGGGCTCTTTCCAGTGGTCATGTTTGGTGAGTCATTGTATGCAAATTCTGCTTGTGGCAGAATCTGATCCCACTGATTATGGTTCTCATTGACCAGACTCCTCAATAAGTTACCCAAACTTATGTTTACCACCTCATTCTAACCATCTATCTGAGGGTGATAAGCTGAGATGAAGGACAAATATGTCCCTAACGTCTTCCACAGTGTTCTCCAAAAATGAACCACAAATTTTTTGTCTCTTTCCGAGACAATGCTTCTGGGTAGGCCGTGAAGTCTCACACCTTCCTTAAAAAACAAGTTTGCAACATGTGTTGCATCACTGGTCTTCTGACATGGGATAAAGTGTGCCATCTTTGAAAATCTATCCACCCCCACAAATATGGAATCGCATCCTCTTTGTGTTCTTGGTAGTCCCAGCATAAAATCCATGCTTATTTCATCCCAAGGTCTGTCTGGTATGGGCAATGGTTGATACAATCCAGTGTTATATCTTTTACCTTTTGCATGTAGGAAGATTCTACATCTGTTCATGAATTTTATCACATTTGTTCTCATACCTAGCCAATAGTATGAACTGCTCCACTATGCAAATGTCTTATCGTGGCCGAAATGTCTAGTCAATCCTCCATTATGTTTTTCCTTCAAAAGGTTATCCCTCATTGAGCATTTTGGTATGCACAATTGATTTCCCTTGAACAACAATCCCTCTTGAATCATATACTCTATCCACTGGCTTTTATCTCTCAGCATAGGATTCACACATTCTTCATATGCCTCCTTGAAATCCGGATCATCACTATACATTTCCTCAAGGTGTTTGAACCCTAAGGTCTTTACTTGAAATTCTTGAAATGTCTTCTCAAAATTTGGAAAGACCAGAATTGGTCACCCTGTTATTTTCTCCTTCACTATATTGAATCTCTTCTCGGCCTCCTCTATCCATTTAAAATACTTGTGCCTTTTCTTCACTGTATCCATCATTGGTGCACAAATTCCACTGAAGTCTCTGATGAACTTCCTATAGAAACTCGCTAATCCATGGAAGCTTCTTACCTCAATCATGCTCCTGGGTGATGGCCATTATTTGATTGCTTTCACCTTCTCTGGATCCATCTTCAGTTCATTTGAAGAGATCACAAAACCCAAGTAAATCAGTTTTGTCTTCATAAAAGAGGATTTCTTCATATTTATCAACAACATCTCATGTTGTAGTCTCCTCATCACTAATTTCAGGTGCCTCAAATGATCCTCTTTAGTCCTGATAGTGATCTTTTAGATGGCTCTCGAGTCTGTACACATTCTCAATCCTCCAAATTTATTTGGACTCAACATAGTTGGTACTATGCATGGACTCAAGCTCTCTCTGACCAAACCCTTGTCTAACAATTCCTGGACTTGTTTCTTTACCTGCTCATTCTCTCGAGGTGTCAGTCTGTAAGATGCTTTGTTTGGCATACTTTCTCCTGGTATCAAATAGATATGATGAATGATACTTTTGATGGGTGGAAACAAGTTAGGCAGCCCATCCACCACTATGTCAGCAAAATTATCCAACAATTCCTGAACTTCTACAGGCAAATCCTCCATCGAAGTACTTGTAAGGATAACTTTGGGTTTCCTCACCACAACAAACTGCATATCATGTTCTTTATTGACTTCTTTTAGGAGTTCCTTCCCACTCATGAGAAGTATGCTTGTGTTGGTTTCCTCTTTCACTTTCTTCTCCTCTATTGGCAGCACCATGTGTGTTCTACCATTCTTCTCCAAGGTGTATGTATTCTTCCTCCCATTATGAATGACATTCCTGTCAAACTGCCATGGTCTTCCCAACAAAATATGGCATACATCCATGGGAATTATATCACACACAATTTCATCTCTATATCCTCCTATCTTAAATTCAACCATGCATTGTTTAGTAACCATTTCCTAGTGTCCTTTCTCCAACCATGAGACTTTATATGGATCTAGGTGTGCAGTTGTCTCTAGCTCCAATTTCTCCACCATCTCTGTGGATACTAAGTTATCAATGCTCCCACTGTCAATTATCACCTTGCATACTTTGTCTTTAGTCTTGCAAGTTGTCTTGAATAGACTGTTTCTCTGCACTTGCCTTTTAACTTCTACCTCTGGTTTTAAGAGAACCTTTCTCATCATCAAGGATGTTCCATCCTTTGCTTCCTCTGCTTCAACATTCTCTCTTTGTGCTTCCGAAATGTGAGCTTATCCTCCTTCTTCTTTTTTCTCGGGGCATTCCCAAGACATGTGCCCTGTATTTCCACATGCATAACATCTTATTCCCCCTCTGCCGGTTCCTCTAGAAGAGCTTCTTGCACTACCATGTCTTCCTTGGGAACTTCCTCCTCTTTCCGAGTGACTGTGTGGAGTTTTAGCCTCGTCTTTGGAATTATGCGCCTTGTCATGGGAAACTCCCTTGCCTTTGTTCGGGGCTGAGATTTCACCTCTACCTCGTTGGCTTTGTTTTCTCGCCAACTTATCTTTTTCCTTAAGCACAAACTGAGAAGCATCCTCCATTGTCCTTACCAACATCATGTTGATCTCATCCTGGATTTCGTACCTCAGGCCATTCATATACCTGGGAAATTTTTATTCGTCCCGCTGTCTTTGTACAACTCTGATGTTCAGCTTGTAGAACTCCTCTGTGTATTCTTTGACTGTCATACCCTTCTGTCTCAGGTTCTGTAGCTTCCTGAACATATTGATATGATCATCTTTGAGCATGCATTTAGCCTTCAGCTTGGCTACCATTTTGTCCCAATTCTTTATCTTGTGTTTGCCTCTACTTCGCCTCTCAGCCTGCAGTTCATCCCACCACAGTGTTGTGTGTCCTTTAAGCCTGGTGACAGCATGTCTCACCCTTTTCTCCCCATCGACATCTACATAATTGAAATATTTTTTCGTGGACCTTATCCAATCTAGCATCTCTTCAGCATCCAAATTGCCTTCATACATTGGGACCTCTATCTTGGATCTAGCTCCCAATCTAACAACTGCTCTTAGCAAGCCTTCTTCGGCAACGTGTTCCCCTACAGCTTCTTCAACTTCTACATCTTCGCTCTCTGCATCACTGACGTCTCCAACATCAGGTGCTCTTCTCTATGCTTATTCCATCGCTTCCAACCTTGCATGAATTTCTCACATCTCTCTTTCTACAACACGATTGGCTAAAGGTGGCTCCCCTCGTCTCCTTGGTGGCATTATGTTGATTGTCTCTCACATAGAGAGTACAACATCGAGTTATTTTGTCTCCTTTATCTCCTTCGCCTGAAATCTACAGACGCAAATCATCTCTAATACCACTTGATGCAAACCCCCCCTTCTCTCCTAAGGGTTGTGTGACCTCCCAGTCTAGGATCAATCAAGAAACTGAGTTTGATTGACTCTTCATTCCCTCAAGGTCTTTCAATCAACTGAATAGGCCCCCTTCTTCTTAAGACGTAGGTTCTATGGAACTCGTGGGCTTCTCCTTAACACTTTTAAAGCTTCAGCGTACTCAGACGCTAGCTCTCTTGATTAAGCCCCTCCCTTTATGTGACTAAGGCTGTGACCAGTCACCTAATCGAAAGGTGCATCGCAACTTCATGTATTGGGCCTTTGCATGTGAGTCACTTTGACTCTCCCAACTTCTAAAATCCCAACAGGATCCTAAAGCATGCTAGCCAATCTCTTGAGAGTTTCATGATTTCACGTTTTGCGATTTCGCGTCTCGTGAGTTCACACTTCACGAGTCATCTCCCTAGATGCTCAATGGTCCAGATCTCTTCTCGAACCGACAACTCAGATAAAATCTTCGTGGTTTCGGGTTTCATGAGTTCCCAGAACTCTGACCTCTGATTTTTGAGTTGCAAAGTATCGACAAAACCAGATCTACGATCCAAATCCCTCCGTCGATCAACAACTGTGATTTTTTCATGATTTCGTGATTCGTGAGTTCTTGTAACTCGACCTTTGGCTTATTTGATTCATGGGTCAGTGAAATGTTGAGATCCCGCCACATGTCCTCCTTGATGATGGATGGTCCCAATGATTTTGGAATGATCAACGGATGTGATCTTTTCACGATTTCGAGTTTTGCAAATTCTCACAACTCTATTCTTTGACCTTTCCACCCTGCGAGTCACCGAAATGTTGATCTCCTGCCACATGTCCTATCTTGATGGACGGTTCCGATGATATTGGAATTTCATGACCTTGTTCCTCCTGTGTACATTCAAAGATTTAATGTTATTACACTTTACCTTAATAAGACGGCTACGATCCTTTTTTTCTTAGATTGAATGATTGAGATCTTTCCTCCTCTGCACTTTCTCCTCGTTGTTTGGACGCTAATTGGATGGTCCATATCTTCCCTCTAAGCTAAAGCTTTCTTCAGACTTAGAAGATTTTCGAAAGGATTTAAAGACTTCGACCTTTATCCTTCCTGCGAGTCCATTTCTTGGATCTCGTTCGCGCTTCTTGGTTAGTGCTACTCCTCCAGAGCTTGATCTCTCCAAAGATTTAGATCTCTGAAGCACTTCTTGCCCTTTTGGGAAATTCGTCAAACTCAGATCCAAAGATTCTTGAAAATAATCATTTCTCGCCTTCCTGGAGTTCTTCTGCTCTCATCCTTTGACTTCTTTACGAAGTCGCCTCGACTCTTTGGTCAATATTTGAAACAACTTCTTTAACATAAGCAGGGTTGCCAAAAACATATGTTTCAAGAACAGAAATATCCTCTACATTTTCTTCATAAGAGCAGCAAACAAAATATGCCTTCAATTTTGAAAATCTAGGAAAAAACAGAGAGGAATCTGTAAGTTTTAAACCTGCGAAGTAAAGCAATGCATGTATATTCTCAAGCAATACAGAAATTAATCAATGGCTCATACACAGAATACACAGAGATTTTTACTGTAAACCCTCAACTGGGAAAACCTTTCTTATTTTCATTATATCGAATTTCACCATTCGCCATACAATATATACAATGTTTTTAGGTATTTCGTAGATACCAAAACCCTAATCCCTTAATCCGAGATTAATTTACAAATCATCTAAAAATAGCAAAATCCGCTAAAAATAGCAAAAAACTGCCCAAAAAAAAAAATTTCGGGGCGCTGCGCGTATCCAGGGGGGGGCATACCTGCCCCCCCCTGGGACCCCCCTAGGAAGCACCCACACACACACACATGCAAAGAATATAACACATACCCAACAGAATCTTCCCTAGTTTTTTAACTTATCATTTATCTCAGCTTCATAGTCAAGAGAAATATCTATTGATGTATACACTTGCTCTTTGACATCAGAATATTCAATAGAGACATGTTGATCTTCATGAACATTTAAAACAACAGATACATCTGATATGATGCCAGATGCTTCAATGTTATTTCTATCATAATGAATATCATTCAACACCTCATGATCTTCACGGAAAATGATTTCTTCCACAATAAATGCTTCATCACAAATCTGGTTTTTGTGACTAGCAGAATCTTTATGGAGCAAAGAAAACTTATCACAACAATTTTCTTAAAGATACTTAGCTGAAAAATACTCTTTACAAAACGAATTGGAAGTTGCATGAAAACTTGTCAAAGAGATGATGCTTGCAATGGGAAGAGATTGACACCAATCATGAGCAATCCCCTCTAACGAATACCCGAAAATCTTAATTTGAACATCTTCATGCACAATATGAAGTTGATGACTAAAATCATGAAAATCCAGCAAATGTCCAGCTAATACCTCCCACTCTTCTCCTCGAAATTTAGGAAGGCTACTTTCCCATTCATCTCTACTAGGCTCTGGATTAGGGAAATCAACTATTTTTGAAAAATCACAGAAAGCATACCTCTGAGCTAAAATCTTTTCCATTTCAAAGCAATGGCATCGCTGATAGATTTCAAAAAAATGGAGTCGCCATGGTGAAAGATGAGCAGTCATAAAATTGTGTCCAGCTCCAGTTCACCATCTAAAACTGGATCCCTTCATTGTCGTTCTCCCAAGGAAGATATCTTCACTTTCATCCCCGGCAACAACACCATTGATGTTAGGAATGAGAATCACCCTCAGACTGCAAGAGGATAAGCCCAATACCCGTCAAAATGTAAATGGATTAAAATTGGTTTGAGTAGGTGGATCAACAAGACTCTAAAGAAAGGAAAAGACAACATATATCACTACAGATCGGTGATGGACCATTGGGCTATGGATTCATAAACAATCTGCTCATTGAAGGCATTTAAGCTCCCTATCAGACAAAATATTTTTATAATGATGAAGAGAAGAATAAAAGAATAACATAAATATGAGTATTCACTTAGCAGAGATCCTCTCTGCAAAGAGAATTTAGATGTGTCTGAACAGTAAACAATGATAAATAGGAAAGCTTATAGCAGATCCTCTACTGCATCAGGAATCTATCAATCAAAGGTAAATTTTAATCCTTAAAATCAGTAATACGTTCAAACAAGATGAAGAATAGAACAGAGAACATAGAAGACAAATCTGATGAAATGGCTCATATGAATCTTCAATAACATACAATTTACAACCCCATGCCCCTCAATCTTACAAACTGAAATATACAGTCATAAACATTTCTCAAAACCTCCTCTGGTCTTGGGCCGAACCCCCCCTCTCCTTTTCATATCATTCATCTAATGCATTTATAATTAAAACAGTCATTTAGTGGTAGGAGTGCGAGATAGCCTTCCTATCCTAGGATTCTCCAATGTCATGTGTCTTCTCTTGTCTGTCATGTTCCTTCTATCAGAAGGAAACTCTGATCAGTATGGGCCTGCAGGAAAAAATTCCCTCTGTGGTACTTCAGGCTAACAATTTCCTGTCTCATCGGCCAAACCCTCCATGCTTCCATTTAAGGGGTAGTCGATTGTTCAACCATTGGTCCTTCTTTCATTAACTTATTTCTCCTTGGGATCGGGATGAGGCCTAACACCTAGTTTTTTGCCACGTGCTGCTCTCGGATTGGACCCTATATAAGGACGTGATTGTGGAAGTTTCCAAGGGAGATTTGGATCCACACCACTCTGACCCCCACAATCCACCACCAAATGCAATGTACCTCTTTAGCTATACTGTGGTTTCGATTTCAAGACAGCTCTAACATTTTAGCGCTTGAGCACTTTCTGTCCCTGCAATGAAGTGTGGTCGTCGAGCTTGTCACAATCTGTGATTTGGGAATGCCTTGCTTTTGCTGCCATGTGCTGCTCTCAGATGGAACCTACATCAGCATGTGATTGTGATGTAGACGCCCCCTTCTCTCCTAAGGGATGCGTGACCTCCCAGTCTAGGATTGATCAAGAAACTAAGTCTGATTGACTCTTTAGTCCCTCAAGGACCTTCAATCAACTAAATAGGCCCCATTCTTCTTATGATGCAGGTTCTATGGAGACCGTGGGATTCTCTTTAATGCTTTTAAAGCTTCAGCATACTCATACGCTACCTCTCCTGGTTAAGCCCCTCCCCTTATGTGACTAAGGTTGTGACTAGTCGCCTAATCAAAAGGCGCGTCACGACTTTGTGTATCAGGCCTTCGCATGTGAGTCACTCCGACTTTCCCGACTTCTGAAATCCTAACAGGAGCCTAGCGCATGCCAACCCC
>JASDQU010739907.1:123696-144012 GCA_032191745.1 Picea mariana
ATGTGGGGTCAAGTCGGACCCGAAACCTCGTGTTAGCACCTTTAAATGATGGTCGTCAGATCTGGGGGTGGACTAATATCCACCATAGATTGCGAGGGAGAAAATCCAGTGAAACCCCAGACCTCGGGGAGTTTAGGGTTATAAGAGCTTGCTAAAGAGGCAAGGCTTGACTTCCATGGTCACCAGGTGATGACATGCATCCCCGATAGATGGCATAGGAATGGTCCATGTGTTTCTTCTTGAGTGGTCTCTCACGTCAGTCTGACATGTTACATTTCCCCCAACACACGAAACTCGTCGAGGGCCGAGAGCCGCTTTGACGAGAACCATCAATCTGTTGATTAACGCTATGAATCTTCATTGTCCGATGCTTGGAGTCGCGACCACATTGGGATCATGAAATAAACCATGGTAATTATTGGATCTACCTATGTGAGATTTTAGTCATAGATCATGTGGTAATGGGTTGGGGTTCGTAATCCCGAGATTAACGTAATTAATCTCCTTGTAATCACTGGGATTAACTTAGTTAATAATCTCGTAACTCCCGAGCACCAGAGGTGTTTTGTAGTTATACTACATCGGGAAAGTCCTGGCATCCAATGCTCGATGGTGATGTGTCATCTGATGAATGGCCCACGTGTCGTGACGTGGGAGTACTATGTGTCACAGAATGGTGGTGCCACATGTCATGTCATTTTGGCACATTTGGATGAAGGTCTAGGTGGAAAAAGAGTTCCACGTGTCTAGTGGTACAGATTCCACATGGCATACCATGTGGCATTACCAAATAGGGCCATGTGCCCCAAGACGTCAATTGTACTTTGGATATTGGACCCTCGGGAGGTTTTGAGAAATATGCCTTACAAAGAGGGTCGATGACTGATGCCCTATAGACTCGAGATGAAGTTGTATGACTTCATTCAACCAATAGGAGGTGGATAAGTGTCAATGTCTTGTTGGGAGAACCTAGGCATTGTGATGACATGTACATCCATGCCAGCCCACATGGAAGGTCCACATGTCATGACATGGGTGGTTCCACATGGCACACGTATTTGATATATTGAGATAAGGGTTCATGGAGGAAATGAGTGTCACGTGTTAAAGTGATACCAGTGCCACGTGCCATGTGAGGTGGAAGATAGTGGCGGGGTCACGTGTCAGACAAGGTGGCATGTTGTGGATATGGTCATGTGTCATAAGCTCCAACTCATAGCGGATCGAGCCTTTTGGGATATGCGAATAGTGAAAAGGGTTAAGGTCCTAAAACCCCAAGACCCAAGATTTCGAGGTCCGATGACTCAATGGACAGGTATCGTCATTTGGTGGGAGCGGACCTCGAGAGGATGTGGAGCTCTGCATTGACCTCAGATTAGGCAGAGGGTCGATGTGCCGAAGGTCTGGTGGCCAGGTGGTAGGCGCCACAATGATGCACAGTCAATAGCCACACCCTATAGACAAGGCATGTCAATGCCATGTCGGATAGGTGCAATGACGTGGAGCCACGTGGCAGTACAGAGACATTTGTCCAATAATGCCTGAAAACTTCAAAGGGCCATAATTTATGATTCCAAACTTGGATTTGGACAAATTTACAGTCGTTGGAAAGATCTCGATGAGGAGAAGATGATGTTAACCTTTTTAAAGGGATTTGAAGAGGTTCAAGGAAAGGGAAAATTTTAATACCTCATCCCTTAAAAGGGTACTTAGGGAGTTGGGTGTGCTACAACTATGCCACTTGGATCCATAGGTCGACCCCAAGATAATGTGCTACTTCAAAAACACATCTTAGATTTCCTTACATGTTAAAACATGGAAGTGAGATACTAACAAGCTACTAGTGCATTTAGTGCAATATAGTCAAATAGTATATAGGGGCACATGAGGCTTTATACCAAGCATTCAATTATGTCTCAGCACTCCCCTTTGGGGGCACCATTTTCTTTAAGGATAGAAACATCATGCATATTAGTGTCTTGATTTTGAACCATTAATCCACACCCATCATGTAGGAAACATTGGAATGACATGAAAAACACTAAATGTAAGTAATAACAACATCTTAATAATGAAAATTATAAGTAGAATATCCTTTACTTCTAGTAAACTTTAATTAAGCAAGACCTTTCAAGCATTTACATGAGTAGAGCTCAAGTAGTAAAGAGATTCTCAGACATTTAAGAGTTTATATGATCATTCAAGAGTTTAGTAGTAAAGACCTCTTAATACATTTAAAAGTTTGTATGATAATTCAAGAGTTTATGTGATCATAGATCAAGTAGTTAAGACCTTTTAGGATTTTGCTTGAGTCAATTTCTCATGTAAAACCTTAACCTTATTATGAAATAATAACCAATACCTTCCTCAAGATCAACCTCATAAAACATTTCCATATATTTCAAACCTTATTAGTCCCTACTCTTCGGGCTGCAGGAACTATTAGTAAATGGTTTTTAGCTAGTCTATTAGTTATGCACTCAGACCAAAGGACCACGAACCATTTTAAACCAAAGTTTTGAAAGTTTTATGCAATTTCCAAACTCAAATTTGATTTTTTATCGTAAGTTTTCAATTTGGGGTCTTATTTGGCCTCTTCCTGAGACATAGGGAGGCATAGGGAGAAGATATGCAAAGTTTTTCATTTGAAATTTACGAAATGATGGCTACATTAAGGTGTACATATCTTCAGGTGAAATAATGTTATCTCTAGAGATAACATTAGTTAGTTAATATTTAATGTTTCACTCCCCTTCTTCATTAGTGTGAGGTTCTTCATTAGGGTTACGTCCCCATCAAAGGAGGTTGAGAACCATGCAAGATTCGTGTCACTCAATGGTGGCGAGTCCAGTGAATAATTAAGCGATAAGGCCTTGATAATTAAGAGATAAGGTCATGCAAAGCCAAGCCCATTCCATCTTCATCTGTGCATCCCTTCAACCAATCCCATTCCATCTTCATCTGCCCATCCCTTCATCTAAGTATCTTTGCGCATCCCTTCATCTGAGTATCCCTTCATCCAGTCAAGTCCATTCCATCAACGACTCCCTTCATCTGTGTATCCCTTCTTCCAGTTGAGTCCATCCCATCAACTGCGCATCCCTTCATCTGAGTATACGTTCATCTATTCGAGTCCATTCCATCAATGACTCCCTTCATCTGTGTATCCCTTCATCTAGTCAAGTCCATTCCATCAACTATGCATCCCTTCATCTAACTAGTTGAGTCCATTCCTTCCCAACATATTGTAAAATTGATTCAAATTTCCAATACCTAGTAAAGGGATGGGTGGAACCGTCTTCTTCTTTAATATTTAAATTAACAACAACAGGTCAGGTTTTCATTACAACTTTGCGGTAATCTACAACAATTTTTGAAGGTCTCAGAGTCAGAATCCTGAAGCATCCATGGTCAGAAAATGCAATTCTAAAGAATCAATGTGCTCATTGTAATGAAAACTAGATGATGGAATCACGTGACAATGCCATTCAAGAATGAATAAGTGAAGGACCTTCCAGGGAACGTCAGCTTCTCTTCGGCTTTTGAAGGAATGAAGGAGCTAAGGATCCTTCGCACAGCTTGGAAAAGATGCACATGTTGGCAAAGATTCACATGTCCGGGTCTGGGGGAGCCACATGCATTCTACTGCTAAGGCTAAGGAAGGTTGTCAAAGACTAAATGAAAAGGAGAAGATGAGTCAGACGTACATCAAGCTCCTGCAATGCCATGCCCACCATGACCATGTAATATTCTTTATTACTCTCAATTTATAACTTATGAAGAATGATGAACATGATTTCTCACATAAACATTCCAACCTGCTATTGTGGTTGAGAGTTACTAGAATATATTACATTTACAATCTTATTTACAAATAAAACACTAGTCATTAAATTTACAGTCTTATTTTTTACAAATAAAACCCTAGTCATACCTGGGAAAAAAAACCTAGTGGTCTTAATACTCTTCAATCTGCCAATTAGAGTTAGGATTAAAAGGCCAATAGAGAGGATCTCGTTGTATGAGATATTTCTCCAAGGTGAAATGGGAGTCCCTTCAATGTTCTCAAGACACCTATAAGAATCAGTTGTGCCTGCAAATTAAGCAATACACTTTGCAGCAACGATTCCAAGTTTAGCAGTAGTATATCCAGTTGCCTCTTCTATAGCTCCTCCATTTCCTTTGACCACCACTTCACAACCCTATCAACATGCTTTGGTGTTATCATAAAGTCACATGTTGAAGAAGCAGTTGACCTAGTCACGGTAAGACATTCACACCAGAGAGAATCGCAAGCACTGATGCGGAAATACCACTGCGCAAAAACCTACACCTATCAGCTGTGATAATGTAGGCAACTCACAAATTCCTCAAAGTAGTTGAAGCATTCTTGTCATCTCATGTAAATAACCAAGTCTTTGAATTTAACGTAGCTCATTCCAGTTAATCGTAGCTCCATTCATAACTAGGCAAATAAGCATCATATATATCTGAAATCCTTTGCCTACTACATCCATTCAATTCCCATCATTCTGTAATTAATTGGGAAACATAGCCATAATGGGAAATGGACATATTAGCAATTTTTCGGTCTATCCCCCTCGCTCGGATAAGTTAGAGAAGAACAACCATATAATGTTGATCGTCTTTGGCTCTATTTCAAGAGGATTACCCACAATAGTAAATATGAAAAACAGGAATGAAACGGTTAATGGATCTTTGAATGCCCAATATTGGAAATTTATCAGCTCGTCACAGGGTTTAAACATGGGATTCAATCTCACCCATCAAATTTTAGTTGAGAACCCTAGCTTGGAACATGCAGTTTGTTCACCAGTTTGCATTCAATGGATTACAAAGGTCGTCGTGTGTCCACTTAAATAAAACAGGTGTTGAGGTTTTGTGATGTACAAAGAACATGTCTTGATTTATGTTGTCCATCGTGCCACGCTATTATTAAACTTCTCTATTTATCATTTGCATTCCAAATTTTCTTTACTACGTCATGGATGACATCCCAAGCACATATTTTGTTGACCCTTGTCCAATCACAAAATTTTCTTAAAGGACTTATCATTTGAAGTCGCAGACATTTCAACCACGCTATTTATCTATTATGATTTGTGTAATTAAAGTTATTAATAATAATGACTTGACTGCGGAAAGCATATTAGGATGATCAATTCTTTACATATAATAAAGTGACCTAAAATAATTTTATGGTGTTTCTTTCCACGTCTTTCTCACTCGACGGGCTTCCCAATGCGTGTGGAAATCATTTATCCAAACGTAGATATATCATGCTTGTTCCCCATTACACAAAAATGAACTTTGCTATATCAGTATGTAAACAACCCATTTGTTACATGGGCTATTTTTCGTGTCCCATTACAAAAAGAGCTCATCAAAACATAAATTACGCTCTATGGCTCACATGGATCTTTGCTTCTATGCCTTCTAATGTTACATCCCAACACTTCTCCGCTACACGTCAGCCTGCACATATCTTCATTTTTCCTTTTTCACGTATTTACTTTACTTATCATCCATTGCTTTATTATTTTTTCATGGTTTTTGTTCATTTATAAATATGAGTGCAAATAATGTGGATTATAAAACCTCTAGTGTTTTGAAATTTAATTACTTGTGAGTGCAAAAAGGAGGAGAGGAGAAGCTTTGGTCCTCTCTCTGCATTCACAGCTATTGATAGGACAGGGAAGAATGTTTTGGAGGTTGTTGGGTTTGGCGTTCACTGTTCTCTGGTGCCTTTGATATTAATTCGAGTGTTCATTCTTGCTTCTTGCTTCAGTCAACAGGACAGATTGCAGGAACAATGCATATCGATGTGAAAAGTAATTTTCCAAACCCATCTATGTTCTATTTGTCTTTTCTTATTATGTAGTTCATGCTGCCAAACCCCACTTTTGGGTGTGTGCCAATGTATCTAACAAATAAGTTGGGCAATCTTGCAATGAGATGATCTCAATTACATAAGGCGCATGAGGAAGTCATTTGAACACAATATGTTTATTTTTGCGGATATGTAACTCATAATAATAACCAATGGATTGCAAGAAGGAATCGGGGAGGGTTGAAGATTCAAAATGCTTGGTTTCAAAGACTTTGATGCAATTATAAACCCTCGAAAAAAACACTAATAAACAAGTATATCCCTCTCCGACTCCATTCTAAAATGGCATGAATATTATTTGAAATATATATTACAAGCAATCTACATTTAATTTCCAGTATTGCATTTCCCTTTTCACTTAACTTCAATCCATTTCACTTAACTTTACATTTGCACATACAATTTTTTTAATACCTTGGGTTTTATAATAGAGTGCAGCACATTGGGATATTATTAAACTGCTCTCTTTATCATTTTCATTTTTGAGGCTGGTTGAAGATTCAAAATTCTTGGTTTCAAAGACTTAAATGCAATTATAAAACCCTAAAAAAACACTAATAAACAAGTATATCGCTCTCCTAAAGATTCCAATCTAAAATGGCAGGAATATTATTTGAAATATATATTACAAGGAATCTACATTTAATTGCCAATATTGCATTTCCCTTTACGCTTCACTTCAATCCATTTCAGGAAAATAAATTTATTACATGCATTCAAAGTGAAATGTAAAATCATGTGTTCATAACTATTATGTTATATGCTTTAAACAGTATGTGGTTTGACTATATAATAGAGTGCAACACATTAAATTGCTCTCTTATGCAGGTGAAGACTTATACTGTATCTCGGAAGAATTATATGCTTTGCTATGACAAGCCTATGCTATATGCTTTAAACAATATGTATGAGAAGCATAAGCGACAAAGTCATATGCCATTTATGGACCAGAAATCTACAATGTAGCATTGCCTCTGTGACGTGTGCTCTTATACAAAATATCCATGGATTGCTTCTCTTTATATATGGTTCTAGCACTTATACAAAATATCCATGGATTGCTTCTCTTTATATGCGGTTCAATTAGACTTTGAAGGGACTTGTTGCTCTGCAACTCCCCTTGTTATGAAAATATAACTTCTTCACGATCAACCTTGTAGAGAATTTCAATATAGTTTCAAAATATTTACCTTTCATGCTTAGTTCTTCATTTAATGTTGTAGGTTTTATTAGGATTTGAAACTCAAGAAAGCTTTGTTGGACTCTAGTTAATTACCCATCATCTATCAAGAAGGCGAGACATTATTTACATTGTGTGTTAGTTTCAAACAATTTACCTTTCATGCTTAGTTCTTCATTTAATGTTGTAGGTTTTATTAGGATTTGAAACTCAAGAAAGATTTCTTGAATTCTATTAAGTGTTAATTACCCATCACCTATGGAGAAGACTTGGTTCTTGGTTCTTCATTTAATGTTGTAGGTTTTATTAGGATTTGAAACTCAAGAAAGCTTTCTTGAATTCTATTAAGTGTTAACTACCCATCACCTATGAAGAAGACTTGGTTCTTCATTTAATGTTGTAGGTTTTATTGGGATTTGAAACTCAAGAAATATTTCTTGAATTGTATTAAGTGTTAGTTACCCATCACCTATGAAGAAGGTGAGACACCATTTACATTGTTTGTTGTGTAATCATTTGACTTGACTTGAAAACTATGATGTCATTACTTCTTATCAACAACTCTCTTGTAAGAGTAAGCAAACTATTTTTTTGAGGGATCAAATTCCAATAAGAGTTATTATACTATCCCTCTTTCATTAACATGATTGTCCTTGAATACTAAATTTTAATTAAAAATTTACCAAATTGGTTAACACCTTCCTAATTAAATTGATATATAATGCATCTAATCCTTCTTTACAAAAAATTATTAGTGCCTTCCTACATTGACTAATTACCAATCCTTCGAATAATCCAAACAACTCAACAAATTACTTCATAAACACCCTAGGGAAACACTCATAGGGTCTTTACTCAGTGAAAATGTGACATAACACATGCGTTCATGAGATATTAAATTAGCATACCCCCAAAGCAGGGGAAGGAAACACTGGAGACAATACAAGGTGAATATGTTGTAAAAGGAAAGTAGAGTGTTTTTTTTGGTTGGATAGTGTGTTGCGGTTTAGTATGGTCCACTAACCTTTCAAGGTCCAATTATGTTCCACAACGCCACAATGTTTTGAAGTTGATATACCTTCTATTTATAATGTCCTAACTTATCTTAATGACTTTTCTCACTTATGTGCTTATTTTTACCTCTAGTTATTTGTAAATTAGAGGAAGAGACACTGTGAGGGAACCATTATGTTATAAGCAACCCCATGTATGCGCAACTTGCAATCTTACAATAAAGCCCTTGATTATGAATTTACATGTTAATTTTTAAGATGTTATTAGTTGTTCCTTATACTATCATGTATGGAATAATGTTCAAAACATATAAGAAGAGACATTGTTGGTCCCTCCCTATCATAACATAGAATGATAATTGGGGGAGGGGTTGAGGCTACAAAAAATTCTTTGTGCAAACGACAAAGAAAATAGACTTGGGTTAGTACCTAGATTCCATATTACTCATTTTGGAGAATTGATGTCCATTAGATTCTTTACGACCTTGATTACAAATATATCCATTAGGGAATGAAGTATGAATGTTAGGATATGATTCACTACAAGTAGTAGGTATGTATTTATGTTGGACAAACTATCTATCTGTTTGCAACAAAAATAGGTAGCATGTATATGACCACAATGTTCAAAATTACGTGTTGGGGAATCCATAAGAGTTATCATTCTTTGTTTTTTTTGCAATATTTTTATGTTTCATTTGTTCATCAAGTTTATCTTGGACACAATTTTTCCAATATTTATCATTTTGTTTTGTTTATGATGTCAGTTCTATAGTAGTGATCAGGTCAATTGCTTTGAGGATAATGATATCATAAGAAAGAAATAAGTTTGAATTTTCAAATTATAATTACTTTTATCGTTAATCACTGGATCATTAAGAACACAAAAAAATGTAAAATTTAGATTGTTAACATGTTTTAAACATATAAATATTTATAAAAAAATATAAAATATTTATCAAATAAATTACTATTCTTCTATTAAAATAAATTTATAAAAATATATTATTTAACACCTAAGTTAAATGATTATATAAAAGGTCGTTTTCCTTGCAATCAAACATATCTCATCTATTAGCCCAAGGATTCGACTATGAGGTAGCATTGGTCCTAGGGTCTAGTCTTGGTAATGGATCCTCCATGGAGATCTTTTTCAAGGAGATTTTGAGGGACACTACTCATCCCTGCACTAAAACCCACACCTGCAACCCTCCTGGGCCAGATGTAACACACATGCACACGAAAATCCTTGTTGCTCCTGACGGTAAGAAGTTCACAGACATTGTTGAGTGTCCACAAATTAGTTCTTACTAGCCAAAAAATGACCAGTAGGTAATAGAGAGGTAGTTAGAAAATACAGGGAAAAGAAGAAGGCTCGGATGGCCTCTCTAGAGGAGGAGGTTTTTCATCTGACCACTCTTAATTAGCTAAGGAGATTACAGGGTCAAGCAACTTTAGAGGTTGAGATTGCAATATTAAAGTGTTTGATGGTTGATTTTAGGGGTGGACCAATGGGGAATTGGGGTCCTATCCCTACCCAAAGTCAAGTCAATTGGAGAGAGATGAATTGAGGAAGAGGCGACTAACGGTCGAATTCGGTGGCAGCTGAGGATGACGAAGCTGCCAACATTTGAACCCGGAGACCGGAGACATCATGTAACCATTTTCAATGTGTCAAACCAGCTGGAAATAGTTAATTGGATAATGATAAACAAAAATTCAAGAAATAATGTCCCCTTAAAAACACCTTCGGTGTAAAAATACCCGTAGTTTCACTAGATATTGATAACCACCTCTCAAAATCATTTTGATGAACCCTCATCTCAATACATCTTTCCAATTAAAAAATCCTTATTTTCACTAAATACCTTTTTAACCCCATACATATAAACTCCCTATAACCCGTATCCCTAATACCTACAATATATTTACTTTATTTTTTACATTTTAAAAACCCTCATCTATAAATGAATGTGATAAGATATTGATCAACAAAATCAATCCTATAAAAACACTTTTCTTAATGTAAAAACTAAATAATTATAAATACATATAACAACATAAAATAGGCCAATGGATGACAAAGATGATAAAAACACCGTAACTTTAAAAAACAAAAATAAATAAATTGTAGCTTCTAAGTCTATTATAATGATTTGTTAAATGAGAGAAATTAGCATAACAACATATGACATCACCCCGTATTAAAAAAAAAAAAACATATGATCATTTGATAAGAAAGTAGTTGTAATTAACTTGTAACTTGATTGATGAGTTATGATATCACATGGACTTACTCCACAACCTCGTTCTCCATTTAGAATAAATGATAGATTTGGATATGGATATCATAATGTGGAACAAAATTTTATGATCTGGATTATGTGTAAATCAAATAAATAACTAGCACCAAAACATTGAAGGGAGTGTGGAAAAAGAACGTTAAGAGATAGGATTGTAAAGTTATATTTGAAATAAGAGTTTATTAAGAAAAGTAGGATGAGAGAAAAAGAGTTTGTATTATTTTTTTTTTTAAGATTTGTGGGAATTAATGACTAGTTGAGGTTGAGATTATTTGGACTAAGTTCGGGTTTAAATTTGGTTAATTGTTACTATAAACTTTAGGCTAGCAAKTCAATGTCTAATAGGAAACTTATGACTTAGCAAGGGTGGAGACACTCGAAGACACTATGCAGTGCCCCACTCTYGAGGAAYGCCTACCCTTCTAGACTTATCACTACAAGACATGTCTTGTAGGTGATTTGAACTTGAGTGAGAAGAGTGTGATGCCTACCTCCCTACCATTTGAGCTATTACCACTCCATTGCATTTTTTTAATGTCATAGAAAATAAACTTGTAAAATTGAAGGGCATACCCTATCTCAATGGAGAGGAATTATATAGGAAAACCCATCATGAAACAGTGTAAGATATTACATTCTAGTTATATGGAATGTGATGAATTATATAGAAAACCCCTTCATGAAGCCGTGTGTTAACGCTCTGTAATTTCTCAGGCTGAGGGAGAAATTGATAGAGGTAACTGTTTCAACCACTTGGAGTCTTAGATATAACCCTCCAAGACTCAGAGAGGGCTCTCTCTGTATGATTTAGCTTGGTTTAGAATAGGATATTAGGCTAGTTATGATGGATTGGGGTTTGGTTTTTTAAATGGTTTGGTTGGAGCGTGAGAGGAGGGACCATTGGTTGATGGGGTCTGTGCTTAAATATATGACTCACTCTTAGATCTAGACAAATCTCTTACACAGGGAAAGGTAGTGGAAATGTTGGATTGAATCAAATTTTAATGGTGTCAAATGAGGAGAAAGTAGAGGAGAAAAAGTCAAGCAAAGGAGCATTTAAGAATTTCTAAACTGAGCTTTTAGAAGAGAAACATAAAGATTACCAAAAGATCAGATGCAGAGTATTTCACCAATAAATTCTGATCTATTACTATCCTTTGACAATAAGAATTTGAAAAAAAGTGGTATGATAACTGGAAAAACACTTAACAGATAAAAGGAAATGCCACCAACACCTCCACACAAGAATCCTGTCAACAACTTGCCTATTTCTGATCAATCATTTAAAGATTACAGACAGAACCTTCTGGAACAGCAAGGCCCATAGTCCAACAAAAAGGAATCCACTTCCTCATGGGTCGAACCCCCTTTCTATTACAAAAGCACTACCTTTTTATAATGAAACAGTCCCTCTACTCATTTATTCATTGGCCAATAAATTCTAACAGAATCAAAACAAAGAATACTAAAAATAAAGTCGTTAAAGCTCGGATTGTTGGAGATTTGTTGGAGTCGAATATTCTTAGACTGGAAATGCTTGAAACCGTCATCTGCCACTTATAAATTTGGATATCTTTCGACTGCCATTTGTGCCCCAACTGCTACCTTGAAATCTGGGAAATTGATTTTCTGCCACATATTTTGGAGATGATATTTTACTTGCTGGATTTGCTCCTGTAAATTCTCAACTGTAATTTGAATGCCCAGATATGTTCCCTAAAATCTTGCAATCGTGAATGCTTCAAATATCTCAATTACATAAAGGAGTCATATCTGCCCAGAGACAAACCAAACAAATGGACGATTTCCTTCAAAACTGAATGTGATGCCTTGAAAACAGGGATATTCTGCCACATAATCTGGGAGAAAAATTATTTCAATTGTTACCCCAAATATTGGACGATTATCAGTGAAGTGGCATTGTTTGACACTGCTCACTGTTTTTCTTTGGATTTTTAACCAAGTACTCTATTTTTTCAAAGAATTTTTCGAATGCTGCCAACTTTACTAAACAATATTTATGTGAGTGATATCGCCACAGGAGCTATCTCTTTTATTGCAAGAGCAGGAACATTTGCTTGTGTGTGGACCACCTCAACTAACATTTTGTGACAGTGGTGACAATTTTCTCCAATCCAGAAAGAAACAATACAGACCATAGTTCTCTAGTTGTGAAGCAATAATCCTTAAACACCATATCTGACACATGTTGATTACTGATACCATAACCTCGGATTGATCCTTTTTCTATATCAATATAAGTAGATATTTGACATCTGTTTAAGAAAAATGGACAGTGCTTCTTTGTTTCTCAGAAACAATTGTGCCCTTGCATTGTTATCAACAAAAATATGTAGTCGTTGTTCAGTTGAATCTGTCATTGGCAGAGGAATCAATTGAGATATGGGATAGGAAAACCTATAAGATTCAATTTCTTTCCCACTGTGAGAATCTATAAATGAGAGAATTCCGCTATCATCAGGTCCTAGACCACATTTCCCCATTATCAAAATGGCTGGACTCTCATCTAAAGCATGTTGGTGAGGAACCCGCCAAGGAAGGACCTTCAAAACGGAAGGAGTTTGACATCTTCTGATTTCCGGAAAACAAGAAGCAACTGTGACCATACAATGTGACTGTCTCCAGAGTGAAAAGCCAAAAGTTTTCCTGCCTTTGTTAATACTATCAACAATTTCCAAAATCTGTTATGATCCCTGTTCATTTTTGTTTTCTCTGCATTATTCAACCTCCTTGCTTGTATAACAGCTGATTAAATCCATCTTTCTCCCTTGCTCCAACTGCAACATCTGTCATTTGGTATACATGTGGGTTATCTCTAAGTTTCAATCTATAAGCTTCAATAAACTCGTTACCATAAAGGGGAACATCTTTACAAAGCTCTGACCAAGACAATGTGAATTAGCGCCCTGTATACTGCTTCCTGTGTTGGGAATAAATGCCCTCACAGTAGTTTTTGTCGATCTCTTCTGGGTGGTCAACACAATATTGCATGTGCTCCTTCAACTTATTGTTGTTGGCGGGAAGTTTTTGCAGGAACTGAGCGACAACAGTTGTGAAATTGCCTTCGAATTCCATGTACTCCACAAGCACCACGGTGCCCCTTGCCACAAATTGTATATCAGAGATTGTTGCCCCCTAATACCTTCAGATCTAAGGGCCCTCACTCACTTTTTAAAAACAGGAACTGCTAGAAATTCTTCATATATTTTGCGATATAGCTTCATCAACTTCTTTTTGGTGGCAAACGCAGTATGACTTTCTTGCCAAAGGAACTCATGACTCCTGATGAAAGCATAGGATGTTTAAATTCCCATAGCACAGTATTTCACCATTGATTAATCTTGAGAGGAAAATCACGATGATCCCTAATCCACTTTGAAAAAATTGGATACACTACAGTTCCAATAGTAGGATGAATAGCAATAGGCACTTCTAGATATGTTTCACCAGATTTTGTCACTCAAGTAACTTCTAGTGCAAAACCTTCAACATGATTTTTCTTGAAATATCGGCCTTTGCAAGACCTTCCTTGAAGGGCTCTGGCAAGTACCCTTCTTCAGTTGTTTGTATAACGATCTTAATCCATCTTTAAAAGATGTAAAAGACCAACATGCGTAACGACAATGGAGAAAAAGCAAGGTAGTTTTCTGAGTCATAAGGTAAACACATTCTTCAAAATTTATGTTCCTGGACCGTGCAATTCGACACACGATTTCCCTTTATGCATGTGCACTTTCCCTACATTTGACACCTTGAATCTGTTTCAGGCACCCGACATAGGGTTTAGGAGATAACATTTTGATGAAGTGAGCCTGAGGCTATGCATTGGAGCTTGGCGCCTAGCGCTTGGGAGCTAGTTTGTGTGTTGTTGCTTTGGTAAACAAGATGTGTTGTTGTTGATGACTGCAGGTGCGTGGCTCGAGGACTAAAGATTGGCCTTCGGGCCCAAAATTTTGGAAAAATTTTAAATTAAATAAAACCCTGCTATAAAGCCCGAGAGTCTATAATAAGAAAATGGCCAAGAAACATAGACCCCAAGAACTTTCAAGGCTTCAAAATTACAAATAAAACCAAGGCTCCAAGAAACTATTTGGATCCAATATATAAAGAAAACGCCCAATTTTGTTTTAGTAAGAAAACACTATCATAAAGAAACTGTGTACCAGAGCCATAATCTTTCTTAAACCGCATTCATTGATGAAGGATTTTGCCAAAATAGATCTGGGAACACGACATGTAGCCATCATTTGTTCTGCGACATCAATGGAGAAGACATCTTTGGAGAGGTTTTGATAGCCTTTTGTCAACTTTGCATTTTCAATATGGGCCATGAGCAATCTTCTTTATGCCTGAAATGGATATTAGTCAAAATACTGATTTCCTATAATTTATAGGATCCTAACACCATGTAAGATATCATATTCTAGTTATATGGAATGTATATGTGTTGCATCTCACTTTCCACCATCTTAATTTAATTAATCCTAGATTAATCCACCCACACTTATAATGGCTCAGTAGCATGCTTTCCACCATCTTAATTTAATTAATGCTAGATTAATGCACCCACACTTATAATGGCTTAGTAGAAAATCCATGCTTGAGATATGTGAAGATGAAGTTCTTTATTTCAAACATCCAATAAATTCTAGAAAGTTTTTGTAGCTTAAACACCAAATAAATCCAAAACATGAACATCTGTGGACCTAATGGTTAAAAACATGTGTTCCTCTTTATAAGTCACTCAAATGTAAAAACGACAATAATAATGTTAAAATTAATTAAGCTGTAGTCTAAATGTTCTAAGAAATGATTATTTTTCGACTATATTTTACAGAAAATTTGATTTTCGCTACTTTTCCTTTACAACATTTTAAGGAATCCCCGACCACGGTTTGAGGAACCCCTGACGAATTTTAGTGGAAAGGCAATAAAATGTCTGATCTGAGAACGTGTGCAATTTTCATTTACTGCGCTAATTTATTCAAAAAAAAAAAAACAGTAACAAGACATCAAATTGTATGGTTTGTTATAAAATAATAATGAAGTCAAGGCTTTAGAAAATGGCTGGCATGGATGGCAAAGACATTAATTTTAGCAGCAATATGGTAGATGATCTTGGTAATGTATCCTCCATGGAGATCTTTTTCGAGGAGATTTTGAGGGACACTACTCATCCTTGCACTAAAACCCACACCTACAACCCTCCTAGGCTAGCTATAACACACATGCTTCCAGACACACACGAAAATCCTTGTTTCTCCCAATGGCGAGAAGTTCCCAGACACTGTTGAGTCTCCACAAATCAGTTCTTCCCAGCCAAAAAAAACGGCCAATGGGTAATAGAGAGGTAGTTAGAAAATACATGGAAAAGAACAAAGCTCAAACGACCTCTCTAGAGGAGGAGGTTTTGCATCTGACCACTTTTAATCATCGCTCAAGTGATTACTAGGTCAAGCAACTTTAGAGGTTGATATTGCAAGATTGAAGTGTTTGGTGGCTGATTTTTGGGGCGGATCGATGGGGAATTGGGGTCCTATCCCTACCCAAAGTCGGCTAACAATTGGAAGAAGCGGCCAACGGTTGGAGTCGGTGGAAGTTGAGGATGACGGAGCTGCCAAAATTTGATCCTAGATACCAGAGACATCATGTAACCATTTTTCAATGTGTCAAACCAGCTGACAATCATTAATTGGATAATGACAGAGGATGAAAATTCAAGAAATAACGTCCCCTTAAAACACCTTCGGTGTAAAAATACCCATAATTTCACTAGATATTGATAACCACCTCTCAAAATCATTTTGTTGAACCCTCCTCTCAATACATCTTTCCAATTAAAAAAATCCTTATTTTCACGAGATACCTTTTTTACCTCATATCTATAAACTCCCTATAACCCGCATCCCCAATACCTACAATATATTTACTTTATTTTTTACAATTTAAAAACCCTCTTTTATAAATGAATGTGATAAGATATTGATCAACAAAATCAATCCTATAAAACACTTTTTTTAATGTAAAAACAAAATAATTATAAATACATATAACAACATAAAATAGGCTAATGAAGACAAAGAGCTCATAAAAAAAATTGTAACTTAAAAAAAAAATAAAAAAAATTTGTAGTTTTAATGGGAAAAATGTAAGTCTATTATAATGATTGGTTAAATGAAATAAATTAACATAACAACATATGACATCACCCCAATGAAAAAAAAACATATAATCATTCGATAAGAAAGTAGTTGTAATTAACTTGTAACTTGATTGATGAGTTATGATATCACATGGACTTGACTCCACAACCTCGTCCTCCATTTAGATGAAATGATAGCCTTGGATATGGATATCAATGATAGCTTTGGATATGGATATCATAATGTGGAACGAAATTTTAGGATGTGGATTATGTCTAAATCAAATAAATAACTAGCACCAAAACATTGAAGGGGGTGTGGAAAAAAAACGCTAAGAGAAATCTCTAATAGGAAGTAGGATTGGAAAGTTATATTTAAAACAAGTGTTGCATGGAAACGTAGTCCCTGCCAGGTTGGAATGGGAATAAATTCACTGTTATGGTGGGACTGAGGGAGAAATAGAAGCCCGAAGTAGTAGAGACACGTGGGAAGCAATTTGAAGTACAAGTGGTATCCATGCAGAAAATGAATCGTGTCAGTGTGTCACACGCCAACCATAAGACATCGGTCTGGTAGATGACCCGGGGAGAATGTCACTGTGGAAGTAAGGTCGGAGCCCCAAAGAACCTCCCGAATTAGTTAATCATAATATTATATTAATATGGGGTTAATATGCGAACGAGGATGTCTATCCTACTGTGTTTTTTATAGATGTGATACTCCTATTAAATTTTTTTCCGGGGGCATGTATAGTTCAAATATGGGACTTAGAAAATTTCCGTCGTAATGACTTGAAGCAATAAAAAAGGATAGTAATAGTTTTTGTTTTTTTTTTAAATAAAGGTTCCTGGAAAAAAGGACCAGGAATCACACACGTTAAACATTCAAATATAATAAAAACAATTTCCTGACATCCAACATAGTTGAAGAAAAAAAATTATGAGCACATAAAAATAAAATAAGATGATCGATATGCATAAAGAGAACTAATTTAGCATTCTGAAAGCAGCCCACAAGGCACTGTCGAAATTGTTCCCAAATTAGTTTTCTTTGAAATTTATCAAAAATTAATAATGTATGTTACATATTTTTGGAAATTTAAATGTGTTTTTCATATAGACTGGGATTGGGGCTCCCGTGGACCATAAAATAAATAAGTACAAGAAATAGGACTATAGAAAGAAGAAGTGTGCAATGGTAGAGAGGAAGACCTGAAAAGAAGAAATTGGAAGTTATCAATCTTTAGTTAGAGATTTCTATTTAAAGAGGTGGAATAACCAGATTGATAAAGAAAGCAAGATGTGATCAGTATAGACGTACTATGAAGCTAATGCCTTCTTTTTTCTCTCATCGACGGCCACTGGAATCATGTCAACCGATTGTTTCCCTTCGTCGATGAGCTTGTTGATTCTCCTTTGGAGCCATTCTTCAATGTAGCTTCTCATGGGGGCCATGTTGATTTCATCCTGGATTTCTATGTTGAAAAGCTCATTTTCTAATTTCCTTAGATCGATAGAAATACTATGCAGAGCCTATTAAATTTCTTAATTGTGTGTCGAATAGTCCATTATCCAGTTCTCCGCGTCATCTTGACCATATTCAAGGATGTCGTAAAACTTTTCTAAAGACAACCCCTTTAAAATATCAACTTGTTCATTGAAGGCTTCCTTGGTTAAGGACAAGGAGTTGAGGATTAAGTTTGGGCCTTGAACCTCATTGGTACTTTCAACTAAGTCTATTTCATTCAGGTTTCTGAATAATTCTTCTTTCTCTGATATGGCTTGTTCACATGATTCGACAATGAGGTGTAGGTTCTTAACTTTCTCTTTCCAACATGATTTTAATTGTTTGATCTGGTTTGGGGAGGGGAGATCTTCTTGTCTTCTTTTCATATCTGAGATGGTGATGACATGGTTGCCAAAAGGGATCACCATCTCTAGATAGAAATGTTTTCCATTTTTTGAATCCACATGCAAATATTCGTGCAAAACATGTTCCCTCGTTCGAAAGGAAGCTATACTTTGTGATGTTTCTTAGGCTTCAGTAATTAGATCCATTCTTTTCTTGATATTATTCTCTACATAGCCTCTATAGGATGTGAGGAGGGTGGAGTATCCTTTTAACTTGGTTGCAGGGGTGGCAAGAATGGTTTTTGCTAAAGTACTGGCAAACAATGGGGTAGGAATCAAATCCTCCTCCAATTCCTTGATTTCGTCGTTCAGTCTGGCATTCTCCACTTCAATTCCTCCAATGGAATCATCAATAGCTTCTACAGTTGCTCGGTGAAATCGGGAGATTTGGGACGATTGCATGTTCCTAAGGTTAATCTCTGAACGAGATTTCCCTTTCTTATTTGTTAAATCTCTCTTTTCAATAATTAAATTTTTAGATTGGCTGTCAAAAACAACGCTCTGGAATACGAAGGATTCATCTTCATCAAAAATGTCGGTCTTAGCTATCTCCATTGTGAAACTATGGTGCATCGCGTCCGCGGGTTGATCAACTTTGCGGAACACATCATCCACAATAGTCTCAAGTTGCATGTTCTCACTTTCAATTTCGAGCTCTTCCGCTTGCCCTACAATGTTTTTTCTCTTCTTCGTCATGGGAAGCTTGTGAGAACTATCAATTTTTCTGCGAGGAGGATTCTTATCTCCTCCTCCATTTGAAGATTTATGGGTTGCTTTCTTATTGGGGTGGGTCGTTTAAGCGATGCTCTGTGATGTCGTGTTGTTGGGAGTGTTGGTCGGGGACTGGACACTCTTCTCACCAGATCCTTTTCCCTGTTGTCTGTACAATTCAGTTGTGTTTTACAATGTGTCTACGTCACCATCATCAGGAGCAGGAGTGTTGTCGTCATTGTCTCTGTGTTCGGTCAAGCATGTATGGATAAAAGAGCTGCTAAATCCAACTTCTAGTAAATGTTATAGAAAAATCCCATTAGGGTTGAACCCTCTTATCCTTTCATCATATCTTAGGTTCAAGTTCTTGAAATGGCCTGCGAATTCATCAATCTTGTTGATTTTCCTGAACATGAAGTCCCCGACTTTCCAGGGAAGAGGAATGAATTATTTTTTTCTCTTGCCATGGAAAAAATGCAACCAGTAGTTGTACTGCCTTGCTATTTCTGTAACAAACATCTTGTCTGTGATGTGACATGGAAGGAAAGCAGGATTTTCCTTGGAGCCAAAAATCATTATTACACTATAATTTTCCATTTGTTCAAGTGTCCCCTTCCTGTCCAAAAACTTGGTTGCCTGGCCAGACATCTGGGGAGCATCCTTTCCTAACAATAAGTCTTTGATAACCGAGACAAAGTCATTAAAAACCTCATGAAAACAATGGGAGGCCTTCTGCCTCCACAAGGCCTGGTACCAGAACGTTACTGGGTTGAATTCATGGTTTATCTTCTTGAATAGAGACAGTTTTGAAAATAGATAACAATGCGCTATCGCTAAAATCAAGTAGGATGACATATAAAATTTATTCTCTTCTTTGAATCGCAAAAATTGGGAACATATTGATCCAAATGGATATTGGTGGCCACCCACCTTTTCCAACTGGCTCAAAACAGTTTTTTGACAATTTTGGCAATTTACTATTTTTAGCAGTTTTAACTTCCGGGGCCATTTTGAGAGCCTAAATGAAGGTTTTTTGGGATCGAGCTCATCAATGATAGGCAAAGGAATAATTGAGCCCCAAAAATGAATCTCCTCGACGATACCTTTCCAATGGGCTATCACAT
>JASDQU010739907.1:166062-176530 GCA_032191745.1 Picea mariana
CAATGACCTAAATAACAACACCAAGACAACATCACATTCCTGTTTCTCTAGTCGTAGTAGTCACATACGAAAATGTTTTGCAAGAGGATTTTGGCTCAGGCATTCCCAATATTGAAAATTCTTACTTGCAAACTGGAAATAGTAAACAACAACCAACGAATAGAAATGAAACCATGACATTGAGACTCACTGGTGAATGGGAAAGGACAGAAGCGCAACCCCTGGCCTGCAAATTGCAACAACATGTCCAATTGCGGATGCAAGACCCCAACCTTGCAAAGTTGAAGCAAGCAAGAGCAAGCAGCAAACAACAAACTAGTGAACAAGTATCAAGAGGCCCAACTGCAGCTGCATGACCTCAACTATGCAAAGTTGAATCAAACAACAATAGTCAACATTTTGTGAACCAACGAGCAAGCATCAACCAGTCAACCAGGAATGTCGGTGAAGAACAATATTACCCAAATTCACTGCAGACAAGATTGTATAAAAAAATCAGAGGAATATATTGTAACATGCTTGTTAAGCAAACATTTCAGGTTGGGAGGCCTGCCAGGTAAACATTTAAGGCTATGAGGACCGTGAAAAGGCCTCCCACTATGTAAACATTTAAGAAAGTTTTAGTTTTCATGGTTGGCATTCTGCATCCACAATTGGAACTACGCTTCTGTCGCTCCCCATTCACGGGTAAGTTTCATTGCCATGGTTGCATCTCTATTCATTATTTGTTTCAATACTAGGAGTGATCAAAATCCTCCTGCAGAACATCTTTGTATGTGACTACTCAGAACCCACCTCCATCACACCCAATGACATATAAAAAAGGAAATCGAATTTTCTCCTCACATACAAAGATGTTCTGCAAGAGGATTTTGACTCAGGCATCTCCAGTATTTAAATTTTTCACTTGCAAACTGGAAATAGAAAACAAGAAACAACGAATACAAAGATAAACATAGCAACGAAACCCACCCATCAATGGGGAACGATAGAAGCACAATTCCAATCGTAGTTGCAGAATCCCAAGCGTGCAAACTGCAACAAGAGTAACATGCAAACAAGAGAAACAACAACAGGAAAACAAGAAACCAATGAACAAGCAACGAGCAAGCATCAACCAGTGAACCAATAATGTCGTTGAAGAACAAATTGCCCATATTCACTGCAGACAACATTGTAAAAAAATAAATAAAATCAGACAAAAATGTATTGTAACATGCCTGTTAAGTAATGCAGGAATGCAACCACAACACTGAGACCCACCGGTGAATGGGGAAGGACAGAAGCGTAGCCCCTAGCCTGCAAAATGAAAAAACATGTCCAACTGCAGATGTAGGACCCTAACCTTTCAAAGTTTAAGCAAACAAGATCAAGCATCAAACAACAAACCAATGAACAAGTACCAAGAGGCCCAACTATAGTTGCAGGACCTCAACTCTGCAAAGTTGAATCAAGCAACAATAAGCAGCACCAACGAACCAATGAGAAAGCATCAACCAGTCTGATCCATATTTTATGAGCAGAACGAAATGAATACAGATTATTAACAGGTGCTTAACACAAAATGACAGAGATACAGTAAAACTGGTTTTCTATTCAATAAGGAAATAAGTCGAAACTATAAAATGCAGTGGAAAACAAGCTTGTTGGAATGGTGGCGACTTATCTTTGAGAAGAGATGTGACGGATGCACTCATTCACAAGAAGATGGTTACAATGATGCTTTGAAGGCCTTTTTTACAATAAGCAGGAATTTCAAAAACCCTAGACATCTAAAAACTTAACCCTAGGAGATGAAGCGCCAAAAGTCATGTGGACCCCATTTGGGTAAGTCAGTACATCAACTCCTAGGGGTCGTAAATTTTGCATACGATCTCCGTTCGACACTCTCAATACCTCGTTAGAAAGAAAAAATTTCTATGTTGCTCCCTGTTTTCCCCAAAAAATGTCGTTTAGGGCCTCAAAACGGCTCTGGAAGTTCAGGACCCGAAAAACTGCTAAAAATAGTAAATTACCAAAATTGCCAGAAAACTGTTTTGAGCCAATTACAAAAGGTGGGTGGCCACCGATATCCACCTGAATCAATCCTACCTCCTTAGGAAGCAATGGTCTCCATTGCGTTGAGTTCCCCCATCAGATGAGGAAATTTCTGTTGAATTTGGCCCCGGGTGAGCCACTTGCCTTGGTGTAGGAGTTTCCCTGCTTTAACGACTCGATAAAGCTGGATCCTTTGCTGTCAAGTGACCTTGATCTATGTGTCCACAATCTGATCACTTGATTCTTGTTGTATGCATTCGGGGTTGAGCTCTTTTGGTGTCAGTTGTTCTGCTACTTCTAAGGTGTCCAATAATGGTGGGAAATAAGGACGAACGAGATCCACGTTGAACACTGGGTGCAGGCCAAGGAAAGGAGGAATGTTGAGCTCAAAAGCATTATCCCCCATGGCCTTGTTGATGGTGTACGACCCATAATGGAGTGGGAGAAGCTTCCGATGGGGTCATGTAAGGCGTTCTTTCTGCAATTGCAACCAAACTTTGTCGCCCACCTGAAACTTATGTGGCACCCGATGTTGATCATGGCGCTACTTGTACTTGTCATTAGACTTCTGTAGGATATCCTGAACCTGTTGGAGGATGTGCTGGATCCGCTCAATGAACCGAATGGCTTTGTCAGCTTCAGTTGGAGCAGGATATTAATTGGTCGAGGTGACTGCAAGGGGAAGTGCAACATCGATGGGACCCAATGGTTGGAATCCCAACCCCACCTAAAAGGGGTTGTGGTCGATTGAGCTATGCAGGGCTCGATTGTAGCTATGTTGGACATAGGTAAGGCTCTCATCCCATGTGCGAGGGTGCTTGGAATTATACATGCAAAGGATATGCACAATCATTTGATTTACGACCTCAGTTTGGCCATCTGTCTGGGGGTGGAAGGTCGTGGATTTGGTGAGCTTGGTGTCCAGCAGTGACCAAAGGCTCGACCAGAATGTGCTGAGAAATCGAGTGTCCTAATCTGAGACAACAGTTTGTGGGATTCCAAAATGTACCCAGACTCATTCAAAGAAGAGCTTGGTGGTGGCCTCTACTATGATGCTCTTCTTGCGGGCAACCAAAATCGCCATTTTAGAAAAGAGATCAAAAACCACAAAAACACAGTCATTTCCCTACTTGGTGGATGGGAGGCCCGACATGTAGTCCAATGAGATGGATTCGCATGGCCTGTCAGGAGTAGGAAGAGGGGTGTACAAGCCCTATTTCTTAGTGGTCGGTTTGGCAATAGCGCAGGCAGTGTAAAACCTAATATACTTGCTGACCTTTTGTCGAAGTTTTGGCCAGTGGAAATGTTTATGTAGTATCTCCACTGTCTTTTCGACATCGAAGTGTCTTGCCACCCGACTGTAGTGGGCTTCCCAGATCAGCTTCACTCGCTAGCTTGATGGAACACATATATGGCCCAGACGACACAACAACCCATATCGAAGATGAAAATTATTGACAACTGTATTTGCACCCAATATTTGGTAGGTGGTGGCGACGTTCAGGTCTGTCTCATAGAGTTGGGGCCATCCAGAGGTCTCATGGCTGCAAGAGTCTAGCACCGTGGTGAGTACTGGGTCTGGCGGTCTATTGAGGCAATCAGCGACGCGGTTGGTGCTTCCTATTTTATACTTGATGTTGAGGTGGAATTGTTGCAAGTATGTGGACCACTTTTGATGGCGGTCATTCTGCATTTTTCCTTGTGTCTGCATGAACTGCAATGGCTTATGATCAATGTGGATGATTGTTTCCTTCCCAAGAATGTAATGTCTCCACTAGCAGCAGGCTTGCATAATGGAGTGCATTTATTTGTCATAAGTAGGGTACTTACAGACAACATCTGATAGTGTCTCACTATGATAGGCCACGGGGTGGCTATGCTGAGTGAGAACGACGCCCACAACATAGTTTGAAGCATCTGTCTCGATCTCAAAGGGTTTTTGTAGGTCTGGTAGTGAAAGTAATGGGGCTAAGCACAAGCGTTGCTTCAAATCATCGAACGCTTGTTGTTGGGACCAGCCCCACACAAATTTCTCCTTACCACGACCCCTGGTTATTTGGCTGAGGGCCCATGCAATATGGGAGAATCCCAACACGAACCTGTGGTAGAAATTGGGAAGGCCCAAGAAGCTCTGAAGCTCAGTGAGTGTGGTTGGGGCTGGCTAGTCATGGATGACTTGGATCTTGGCTGGATCCACATGTACGCCATGATGATCAACGATGTGGCCCAGGTAATGGACCCTGTCCATGCCAAAGGAGCATTTTTCCAAGTTGGTGTATAGCTTGTGCTACTGCAGGGTGTGCAGAACATGTTGAATATGCTGCAAGTGTTCAGCCCAAGTCTTGTTGTAAATGAGAATGTCATCCAGATACACCACTACAAAAGTATTAGTGAATGGTCGCAGGATATCGTCCATCATCCTCATGAAAGTGGCTGGAGCATTTGTCAAACCAAAGGGCATGACCAACCATTCAAAAAGGCCTTCCTTTGACTTGAAGGCGGTCTTCCATACATCTGTATGTTCTATCGGGACCTGGTGGTAGCCAAAGTTCATATCAATCTTACTGAAGTATTTGGCCCCCGTAGGTTGATTAAGGAGATCGTTGATTCGGTGAATCGAGTATCGGTTTTTTACTGTGATTTTATTCAAAGCCCGCTAATCAATGTAGAGTCGCCAGGTTCCATCTTTCTTCTGTACCAGCATGATTGGGCTCTCAAAAGGTGATGAGATGGGATGGATGTGCCCCTTGTGGAGCAGTTCTTGAATCTATCACTTGATCTCCTCATTCTCAAACAGAGAGCGGCGATAGACTGGCCCATTGGGCAACTGTGTGTCGGGGGTCAGATCGATGGGGTGTTTGACCTGACAGTGCAGAGGTACCCCGGTAGGTGAGGAGAAGATATCTGAGTATTTTTCCATGACCTTATCTACTTGCTTCATCTGTGTGGAGAGGTCGGCCACAGAGACCATGGATGTGGCTGTGATCTTTCGCTCATTCTGAGAGTGAATAACAAAGAAGACAAACTTCCCCGTTTGAGAGATGACTGTTGAGGAAAAGATATGAAGTGATCTTACTCAATCATTTTTAGACTCTACCTGGCTAAAGAAAAGTATACAAGAATATCACCCTATGTTTATAGCCAACAAAAATAACATCCTAACTCACAAGTATTAATTGCGAGTGATAAGGCTAGTCTTTTATAAATAAAAAGCTTGCTGGAAATTTACTTTTTATGCAATTTTCAAAACATATCCATTGCTGAAAAAAATGTAAATATAGAAATAAAGTCACCAAGATGATAATCGAGACAGATGAGACATAAAGCAATCCTTTATTTCATTCAAATTTACCAAAGAGTCATTTTCTTTACAAAATCTCATGCAGAAATTTTTGACCAAAGTCAAACTTAGACATCCATGATGCAATATACAAAAGGACCTCTGACAGAAAACCAAAACTGAACTCTAAAATTTGGATCAGCTTGCCACAGATTGTTGCCCACTCGACTCTACACAATAGCCTTTGTCAGTCATGAAAATTAATTCACAAACAGACAATTCTACATAGACTATCAAAGATAGATCAACACCTCTGAAAAACAAGTGTTTGAATGATGTGATTCAACCCTGAATATTGTTGTCTACAATAAGACCCTTAGTATGCTTCTGCTTCTATCCCCCCCTTGTTCCTCCCTTTCCTTTTTCCTTTAAGAAAATCAGAATTAGTTGAGGTAGTTGAACCAACTCATTAGTTAAGTTAATTAAAAGACTCAACCAACTTTAGTTAGGGGGGAAAGTAATAATCATAATAAGGGTTATAAATAAATAATAACTAGTAGGTGGGACCCCTTGTGACTCCCTTTAGCTCATAAATATCATAACATAATTATTTAGTTAAGAAAAACACACCTCCTTGTGACTCCCATCCACATATTCACACTTGACAATTTAGCTCATGATATTTGAAATTATTTCCAAAAAATATTACTCATGTAACAAAAAATAAAACATGTTGTCCAAAGTTTCTTGAAGTCAACTGTCATCAATAATAGATTAAAAAAAAAACTCAAAAGCCATATTTCCCACTTTGTGAAGCAATATTTCCTTGATTGTTGTTGTCACCCTTTGATTTTATTGAATTTGCCTTTGGTTGTGCCGAGCCTTTAGGTCTAATCTCACTAATCACGTGGGAACAATCGTCCCTCAAATGCATTCGAAAACACACGGATTTTTCAGAGCCATTGGAGGGTGAGGAAGGGGAAGCAATGACTTTTCCTTTATCAAGGGCATGGTGGGCCTCAGTTTTCAACCTTTTTCTAGCATGAGAGGACTGCACTGGTGAGTGGGGAGCATCTTGGAATATAGGGTTAGTAGGCGGAGGAGCAGGTAGGGATAAATTAAGCCAGCCACGATGTTGGGAGACTGTCGGGTGGACAATCTCTTGCCATCCATCATTTTCAGGAACTTCGGGTTGCAATGAGACATGAGGAGGCACAGGGATACCAGGGGCTTGCGGAACATGGAAAGGAGGCCTTTCAGGCCTAGTTTGGACCACTCCTTGCCCAATCCAATTGAAAAATACAGCCTGAAACAACTGGCCAAGCTCTTGTGAATCATCATCAAAATGTATGGAGAATCGGGGCCTTCTTGGGCCTTTGTTCCAATTACCTCTCCCTTTGTTTCCTCGGCTATGGCTACCTCGGATGAAAAAACTCATTCCTGCATACATGATTGATTAGCGAGTAGTCTTTTAAATAACCATGCATGACAACTCTTAAAAATATGAAATAGATTTGGATCAGCAATGTATCAGACTCATGGAATCCAATCCATACAAATTGTTTTATTGTTTATCAATAAGTAGGGGGGTGAATAAAGGGTCCTGGGATATGTGAGGGGTTTGTATTGAGAGAAACATGATATGATGAGCGAGGGGGGAATACGATTACTGCTCAAAGAAAACAACAATCAACTACAAACCAAAGAAATAATCACTGCAATTCAACCAAGACACTGCTACTGCCAATTGCTTCAACAAATGATTTTTCTTAACTACAATCAATTTTAGAACAATGAGTGAAAAATGAATGTGGGAAGGCGAAGGGGTTGTAATTAGCTAAAAACGAAATAATGATAGGAAATGAGATCGGGTATTGTTCACAAAATTAATCAAGTAATCCATATAGCCATTCTGTTAAAAGGAGATGCACCAACCAAACGATCAATGTGACCCAATAACAATCACTGTGTATTAGTTAGTTCATTGTTCATAGTCAAATATATAACACAGTGCCATTACAAGACAGTATGCATTCCACACAATCTGTAACGGAGTTATGTTCCTTTTATTTATCCAATTTGCATCTTATAATAATTCTCAAATGTATAATAGTAACCATTTCCACTCTATTAACCATCAGAATCAACCACTGCCCACACATTACTTCAATCAACAAATACACTCAAAAGTCGTGTTTCGAAATTTATAATGAAGTCATACTGTCACTGCAATCAAGCCTACCATTTAAAATGCATGATATTCGTTAAACATATATAGTGGACAGCCAACCCAATAATCTAGATTTGAATTTTAAAACACTGAATCATCATTTAAACAATCAGACAACAACCACCATTCCAACTCATGCCATGATGTGGAAACACAAAATAATTCAATCAACGCAAGTGTAATTCTGCGACTATACAAACTCAATTCAACGCAACTCTAAATAATCAAAATGTTGGACTATCCATTCAACACAATGAGGTAGCAACAACATGCCTGACTTCATAAAACAAATAATCGAATTGCAACAAAGTCGTGCTTAAAACTCTGTGACTATCTCTGAGTGTGGAACCCAAAATTATCCATATCATACACAGTGGGCAGCCACCCAAAACACCACGATGCAACATTTCCATTTTACACTTCTAAACACACAGTCACAATATTAACTCAACCCATCGTGGCAAGCTATCAACTTACTATAGGATTGCTTCAAATTAATCAAACTGCAATCAACCATGCTGTGTAAAACTCGGGCTCATCCCTAATGACACAATCAAATACCCATAGTGCATACAATGGATGGATTTGCTACAATCATTCTGGTTGCCATAATCATTTGGCCCAAAAACACTCATAGTTACAGTGACCACTTATTCATGGTGTAGGAGCACCATACAAACAAATGCATTACACGAGTACATATTTTAAAAATTGAAACCATTGTAGAGTTTAACATCCCAATAATCTTAAATGCAAAAGATAGTGACTGTGTATCAACCCCAATCTTCAATAAACCAATTCAATGCGGAGCCTATACTTGAATTGTCATAATAATCAATAACCGACTCAACATGTTGTGGCAACCACACATTCCCACGCATCGACATAAAGCGAGGCTATGACCTTCTTAATTAAAACAATACTGGATTATCAAACACAAGGAAATTGACTATGTATTTTGAACTGTCCAATTAACAATGCAGGTTATCCATTGTAATAACACAGGCAGTGACTAGATATCAAAACCAACACAATTGTCACATGACCAACTGGGTGAGTCTGTACCCAATTTTTTCTACAATATACAACCATCCAACAATAACCAAGTAGTAAACCCGACATTTCACGTCGGTCTTCTCTATCAACCCTAAGACCTGTAGAGTTAAGGGTTTGATCTATGATCAATACAGGAAAAGCTGGAGCTGACTCCTTTCAATGGTGAAAATCTCCGAGATCGACGGTGCATACACAGAGAGAACCACCACTTATTCGTGGACAGGTAACAAATCCCGTGACAAGAGGGCTATAAAAGAGGAGCGAGACTCCAATTCATCCTGATAATGATACTTAACACACGCCGGGTATAACCCTCATGGCTTTCCAGTCAAACAATCACAATGTTGAAGTGAAGACAGGGCCGAGAAAGAACAAAATAACCCACTGTGCAACCTTTAGTGGTGGAAACAAACCAACAGTCGAGTGAACAAGACGTGGTGACACAGAGTGCTTCCAACCATTAAAATCCATAAAAGCCAAAGACTGGATATAGTGATACGAATGCATGAGGACAACTAGCCACCCAAGACCAAAAAAAAACCCTCCAACTAAACCAGCAAGGATAACAGAGATCCCTTATGGCTGCTAACGCCCAGGATGACCAATAACACTATGACTTCAACATTATTGCAGAGAGAACCATCAATGCCCCATTTCAAAAACACAATTTAACACAGTTGAAATACTTAAGGAAAGCACAAACCAATACACTTGAGCCATTATCCATTTCATAACCAAAGAAGACTCATGGATGGAAAAACAAAGACATACCTGCGATCAAACACCTTAAAACTTGAGTTTGCCGAGCGGTTCCTCTGTGCTAAGAAATCGGACCATAACCACAACAACAAGGTTGGACAATAGCCCGACTAGGGTGGCAGCCACAGAAGTAGTAAGGGTGACATGCATTAAATGCATGTCACCTCCACCCACATTTCATTAACTCCTTAGTACATGCCAACAAGCTTTTTATTAACACCATTAATCAAACAATGTATCAAAACCATCACCCATTAAAAGCCAATAGTGCGACCATATCATATTCTTTAACTTGTGCCATAACATAAATCAACCACGTTCCATATAACTCAACAAATCACATAAGCATTAGCAACTTTCACTTTGTCAAATGCGCCACCCACATGCTATCCTACCATACGCATATTAACCTTATAACTCAATCAAATCGTATAACCATTTACTTGCTAGCTAGGATTTAACCATAATCGTTTTAATCTTTCATGGATGTAGTATAGCATATAGCATAGTTCAAATCCTTCCCTTTGCATTTGTCGCATTGTTTTCACTTCTTCGTAATTGCTTGTATGTGTTATTGTTTTGTTATTTTTTAATTGACTTTTATGTATTGTTACTAACATGTCTATTGTGCAAGTGTCCCAAGAACAAATAGAAATGGTATCAATGGTTAGCATAGGTCGTGGTAACATAAAGAACCAATACTTCATAAGCTCAATCCATAACAAATAAAAACAAGACCTCATCAACATGTAAGCAATGTCGAACAATAGCACAACATTAAATGAGCACCAGACCTAATCTCCAATCTACAAGGGGTTCCCACCTACAATTATTATTTATCTTTTTATAATAATAGGCTTTAGCAACACTTTGCGGGTGAAACTTCGTTTTGATTTTAATCATCAAAAAACTGGCGAATCCATGGGAAAATTTGTTTTCAACAGATTTAAAACTCAAAACTCTGGTTTCGCAGAATAAGAACAACAGGTCAAGAAGATATAATCAGGAAGATTATGCAACAGGGGGAAGTGAGCTTATTTAATGGAAAGATGATCGGGAATTTGGGAATAATTTATGAAAAATGTTAAGTACGAGGGGCTTTCCAC
>JASDQU010739907.1:182705-195520 GCA_032191745.1 Picea mariana
AAAACATGTTGTCCAAAGTTTCCTGAAGTCAACTGTCATCAACAATAGATAAAAAAAAAAAAACTCAAAAGCCATATTTCCCACTCTGCGATGCAATCTTTCCTTGATTGTTGTTGTTACCCTTTGATTTTCCTGAATTTGTCTTTGGCTGCGCCGAGCCTTTAGGCCTAATCTCACTGATCATGTGGGAACATTCGTCCCTCAAATGCATCTGAGAAGACACGGATTTGTCAGAGCCATTGGAGGGTGAGGAAGGGGCAACAATGAATTTTCCTTTGTCAAGGGCATGGTGGGCCTCAATTTTCAACCTTTTTCTAGCATGAGAGGACTGAACTAGTGAGTGGGGAGCAGCTTGGACAATGGGGTTAATAGGCAGAGGAGCAGGTAGGGATAAATTAGGCCATCCACGATGTTGGGAGACTGTCAAGTGGACAATCTCTTGCCATCCATCATTTTCAGGAACTTCGGGTTGCAATGAGACGTGAGGAGGCACAGGGATACCAGGGGCTTGCAGAACTTGGAAAGGAGGCCTTTTGAGCCTGGGTTGGACCACTCCTTTCCCAATCCAATTGAAAAATCCGGCCTGAAACAACCAACCAAGTTCTTGTGAATCATCATCAAAATGTATGGAGAACTGGAGCCTTCTTGGGCCTCTGTTCCAATTACCTCTCCCTCTTTTTCCTCAGCCATGGCTACCTCGGCTGAAAAAATTCATTGCTGCATGCATGATTGATTAGCAGGTAGTCTTTTAAATAACCATACATGACAACTCTTAAAAATATGAAACAGATTTGGCTCAGCAATGTATCAGACTCATGCAATCCAATCCATACAAATTGTTTTAATGTTTAACAATGAGAAGGGGGGTGAATAAAGGGTCCTGAGATATGTGAGGGGTTTGTATTGAGCGAAACATGATATGATGAGGGGGGAAAAAATACGATTACTGCTCAAAGACAACAACAATCAACTGCAAACCAAAGAAAACATCACTGTAATTCAACCAAGACACTGCTACTACCAACTTCTTCAACACATCATTTTTCTTGACTATAACCAATTTTAGAACAGGGAGTGAAAAATGAATGTGGGAAGGCGAAGGGGTTGTAATTAGCAAAAAACAAAATAATGATGGGAAATGTGAGCGGGTATTGTTCACAAAATTAATCAAGTAATCCATATAGCCATTCTGTTAAAAGGAGATGCACCAACCAAACGATCATTGTGACCCAATAACAATCACTGTGTATTAGTTAGTTCATTGTTCATAGTCAAATATCTAAAACAGTGCCATCACAAGACAATATGCATTCCACACAATTTGTAAGGGAGTTCTGTTCCTTTTATTTATCTAATTTGCATCTTATAACAATTCTCAAATGTATAACAATAACCATTTCCACTCTGTTAACCATCAAAATCAACCACTGCCCACACATTACTTCAATCAACAAATACACTCAAAAGTTGTGTTTCAAAATTTATAATGAAGTCATATTATCACTGCAATTGGGCCTGTCATTTAAAATGCATGATATTCGTTAAACATATATAGTGGACAACCAACCCAATAATCCAGATTTGAATTGTAAAACCATGACTCGTCATTAAACAATCAGACAATAGCCACCATTCCAACTCATGCCATGCTCTGGAAACATAGAATAATTCAATCAACGCAAGTGTAATTCTGCGATTGTACAAACTCAATTCAATGCGACTATAAATAATCAAAATGTTGGGCTATCCATTCAACACAACGAGGAAACAACAACATGCCTGACTTCATAAAACAAATAATCGAATTGCAACAAAGTCATGCTTAAAACTCTGTGACTATCTCTGAGTGTGGAACCCAACATTATCCATATCATACACAGTAGGCAGCCACCCAAAACACCACAATGCAGCATTTCCATTTTACACTTCTAAACACATAGTCACAGTATTAACTCAACCCATCGTGGGGAGCTATCAACTTACTACAGGATTGCTTCAAATTAATCAAATTGCAATCAACCATGCTATGTAAAACTCGGGCTCATCTCTAATAGTGGATGGATTTGCTATAGTCATTTCGATTGCCATAATCATTTGGCGCAAAAACACTCATAGTTACAGTGACCACTTATTCGTGGTGTAGGAGCACCATACAAACAAATGCATTACAAGCGTACATCTTTTAACAATTGCAACCAATGCCGAGTTTAACATCCCAATAATCTTAAATGCAAAAGACAATGACTGTGTATCAACTCCAATCTTCAATAAACTAATTCAATGCTGAGCCTATACTTGGATTGTCGTAACAATCAATAACTGACCCAACATGTTGTGGTAACCACACATTCCCACGCATCGACACGAAGTGAGGCTATGACCTTCTCAATTAAAACAATATTGGATTATCAAACACAAGGAAATCGACTATGTATTTTGAACTGTCCAATTAACAATGCAGGGTTATCCATCGTAATAACAAAGGCAATGACTAGATATCAAAACCAACATGATTGTCACATGACCAGTTGGGTGAGTTTGTACCCAATTTTGTCGACAATATACAACCATCCAACAATAACAAAGTAGTAAACCCGACAGGCCATGCCGATCTTCTCTATCAACCCTCAGACCTGCAGAGTTAAGGGTTTGCTTTATGACCAATACAGGGAAAGCTAGAGCCAACTCCTTTCAATGGTGAAAACCCTGAGACCGACGGTGCATACACAGAGAGAGCCACCACTTATTTGTGGACATGTAACAAATCTTGTGACAGGAGGGCTATAACAGAGGAGCGAGGCTCCAATTCGGCCTGGTAATGATACTTAACACACGTCGGGTATAACCCTTGTGGCTCTCCAGTCAAACAACCACAACGTTGAAGTGAAGACATGGCCGAGAAAGAACACAATAACCCACTGCACGACCTTCAGTGGTGGAAACAAACCAACGATCAAGTGAACAAGACGCAGTGACACAGAGTGCTTCCAACCATTAAAACTCATAAAAGCCAAAGACTAATATAGCGATACGAATGCGTGAGGACAGTCAACCACCCAAGACCAAATAAAAACCCTCCAACTAAACCAACAAGGATAACAAAGAGCCCTTATGGCTGCTAACTCCCAGGATGACCAATAACACCATGACTTCAACATTATTGCAGAGAGAACCATCAATGCCCCATTTCAAAAACACAATTTTACACAGTTGAAATACTTAAGGAAAGCACAAACCAATACACTTGAGCCAATATCCATTTCATAACCAGAGCAGACTCATGGATGGGAAAAAAAAAGACATACTTGCGATCAAACACCTTAAAACTTGAGTTTGTCGAGCGGTTCCTCTGTGCTAAGAAATCAGAGCATAACCACAGCAACAAGGTTGGACAATAGCCCGACTAGGGTGGCAGCCATGGAAGGAGTAAGGGTGATGTGAAGTAAATGCACGTCATCTCCACCCACAGTTCATTAACTCTTTAGTACATGCCAACAAGCTTTTCATTTACACCATTAATCAAACAATGTATCGAAACCATCACCCATTAAAAGCCAATAGCGCGATCATATCATATTATTTAACTTGTGCCATAACATAAATCAACCACATTCCATATAACTCAACAAATCACATAAGCATTAACAACTTTCACTTTGTCAAATGCGCCACCCACATGTTATCCTTCCATACGCATATTAACCTTATAACTCAATCAAATCGTATAACCATTAACTTGGTAGCTAGGATTTAACCATAATCATTTTAATCTTTCATGGATTTAGTATAGCATTTAGCATAGTTCAAATCCTTCCCTTTGCATTTGTCACATTGTTTTCGTTGTTTCCTAATTGCTTGTATTTGTTATCATTTTTTTTTTTTAACTGCCTTTTATGTATTGTTACTAACATGTTTGTTGTGCAGGTGTCCCTAGAACAGATAGCAATGGTATCAATGAATAGCCTAGGCCGTGGTAACATAAAGAACCAATACTTCATAAGCTCAATCCATAGCAAATAAAAACAAGACCTCATCAACCATGTAAGCAATGCCGAACAGTAGCACAACATTAAATAAGCACCAAACCTAATCTCGAATATACAAGGGGTTCCCACCTACTAGTATTATTTAGCTTTTTATAATAATAGGCTTTAACAACACTTTGTGGGAAAAACTCCGTTGCGATTTTAATCGTCAGCAATGACCTTTTTGCATTGCTTAGCAGAGATCAAGGAAATAACACTAGGTGGGACTGCCTTGTGTATCTTGTACAATTTCCTTTTCAAAGTAATAATAACACTATAAGGCCTAGACTCATATACAACATGACGTTTCCATAAATAAGGTTGGCCCAAAAAAACATCACAAACTTCGAGAGGAGCAACATCACACAATACCTTGTCTTTGAAGGGCTTGATGTTGTACGACAGTCGACATTGTTGATTGACGCGGAGATCGCTTCCTTGGCAGAGCCATCCAATGGTGTAGGGTTGTGGGTGCGACGTTGTTGGCAGGGCCAACTGCTTGATGACCTTTGCTGAGATGAGGTTCTTCTGGCTACCGCTATCAACGATAAAGTGGAACGAGGTGTCTTTTACCCACATCTATGAATGGAAGAGGCACTCTCCTTCTTTTGGCTTGTCTGGTTCACCAGGCTGGAGCTTGGTGGTAGCAACAGTGGCACTGGGTTCCGCGTCAATGATCTGTCTTCCCCTTTCTGGTTTTGACTCAAATTCAGAACCCACATCTGATTCAGAGGCTTTCACTTCGGCCACCAGCGACTGCTTTGAGTGGCAGTCAACAGTGTTATGCCAAGGGCTCTTATGGAAGTCACACCACTTCTCGGTATCTTTCTTTGTCTTTCCAGTGTCCTTCTTTGCTTGCAGCTTGGACTGATTGTTCTGATACTGTCCATCTTTTCTCTGTCCTTTGTTCTGTGGGTTGGGGTTGCCCTTTCCTGGCTTTTGTTGTGAGGTGTTTCCAGGTCCAAATTGTCACATCTTTTGTTTGAGCTTCTACTCAATTTTGACGACATATCGGTAGGCCACGCCCAAGGATGAGATGTCTAGAAATTCCATTTTGGTCTAGATGTATCTATGCAGAGCACTGTGATACTTGAGCACTGGATGTCGCTCCAAATATTTGATACCTAGCTTGGTGTGCAAGGTATGGAAGATATTTATGAAATCTGGCACTGCTTGGTCTCTTTCTTGCCGCAGTGTGGTCCATTTGGTATACAAGTCGTCATAACTTCCGACAGGGTAGTATTGTTCCTTAATAACATCCCTGAAGGATTCCTAGGTGGTTGTGACAGTAAATAATGAGGGTTCCTCTGTTTCCTTTTGCTCACAAAAAGTTTTCCACCGATCTTTGACACGGGGAATGGCTTTGAGGAGCGCAAAAGTAATCTTTTCTCTATTCGAAAAGTTATGGACAAAAAAATACCCTTCTAGTAGATTCAACCACTTGTCTACAACATCTGCGTCTATCTAACCTTCAAATATAGGACTATCGAAGTTTATTTGTACCTTGAAGGGGGCGGCACCTCTGCTCAAAGAAGATGTGTTCCCTGTTGGTAGTCGCTGAAGGATTTGCGCGAAACTATCCATCATCTCGTTCCTCTGTTGCGTGAGGGATTCCTCAAGAAACATTTTGAAAGGATCTCCTGTCTCGTCATATTTCTTTTCTCCTGCCATGAGAGGTCGCTTGGGTGTGCGAGAGATTTTGTTCTCAAGAGAAACAAGCTCGAGACCCAACTCTTTGTACTTCGACCTCATTGGGGACATGCATTAAGATGACAAGGAGCAGACCGCTCTGATACCACTGATTTGGATTTTATGAGTAGAACAAAATGACTACAGACTATTAATAGGTGCTTAACACAAAATAACAGAGATACAGTAAAACTGGTTTTCTATTCAATAAGGAAATAAGCTGAAACTGTAAAATGTAGTGGAAAACAAGCTTGCTGGAATGGTGGCGGCTAATCTCTGAGAATAGATGTGATGGCTACGCTCATTTGCAAGAAGATGGTTACAATGAGGCTCTAAAGGCCTTTTTTACAATAAGCAGGAATGTCAAAAACCCTAGACATCCAAAAACCTAACCCTAGGAGATGAAGCGTCAAAAGTCATGTGGGCCTTTTTGGGTAAGTCAGTGCATCAACTTCCCGGGGTCGTAACTTTTGCATACGATCTCCGTTTGACACGCTCAATACCTCGTTAGAAAGATCTATTTGATGTCTATAACCTTTGTGTGAGCAACATAGAAGGATTGTTCATGTTGCTCCTCGTTTTCTCCAAAAAACGTTGTTTAGGGCCTTAAAACGGCTTCGGAAGTTCAGGACCCAAAAAACTGTTAAAAATAGTAAATTACCAAAATTGCCAGAAAACTGTTTTGAGCCAGTTAGAAAAGGTGGGTGGCCATCGATATCCACCTGGATCATAGTCAACCGAGAATGCCGATGAAGAACAATATTGGCCAAATTCACTGCAGACCTGTTAAGCAAATATTTCAGGCTATGAGGCCTGTCAGGTAAACATTTAAGGATTTGAGGACCCTCCAAAAGCCTCCCACTGTGTAAACATTTAAAAAAGTTGTTGTTTGCACGGTTGGTATTTTGCATCCACAATTGGAACTGCGCTTCTATCGTTCCCCATTCATGGGTAAGTTTCAGTGCCATGGTTGCATCCCTATTCGTTGTTTTTTTTTTTTTTCCAGTTTGCAAGTAAGAATTTTCAATATTGGGAGCGATCAAAATCCTCTTACAGCCCATCTTTGTATGTGACTACTACGACCAAAGAAGCATGACTGTAATGTTGTCTTCGTCTCATCCCTGAACGCCAATGTTCGACACATAACCCACCTCCATCGCAATCGCAATGACATATAAGAAAAGGGAGTCGTATTTTCTCCTCACATACAAAGACGTTCTACAAGAGGATTTTGACTCAAGGATCTCCAGTATTGAAATTTTTCACTTGCAAACTGGAAATAGCAAACAACAAACAACGAATAGGAAGGTAAACATGGCATTGAAACCCACCCGTCAATGGGGAACGACAGAAGCGGAATTCCAATCGCGGTTGCAGAATCCCAAGCGTGCAAACTGCAACAAGACCAACAGGAAAACAAGAACAACAACAACAGGCAAACAAGAAACCAGAGAACAAGCAACGAGCTAGAATCAACCAGTGAACCAGTAATGCCGCTGAAGAACAAAATTGCCCATATTCACTGTAGAGAACATTGCATAAAAAAAATCGGAGGAAAATGTATTGTAACATGCCTGTTAAGTAAACATTTAAGGCTGTGAGGCCTGCTATGTAAACATTTAAGCTTGTTAGGACCACCGAAGGGCCTCATGCTATGTAAACATTTAAGAAAGAATGCGGTGTGGCAGCTCTGTTATGTACGCAAAATAATTATTATATTATTTTATAATAATATAAAATAATAACAATAAAAAAAATAGTAATATTAGTAACAATAGTTCAAACAATAGAGACTATGCAAAAAAAAATTTAGTCAAAGGACAAACTAATATGAGTCAACTAATAAAAAACTGACTCTCGATGCTCAAAACTTTGGATATCTCAACATTTTAATAAAAATAGTAAAAATTCAGAACACTGTAGATGATAAAAAACTTTAGATATGCTAACATATAAAACATTGAGAATAACGAAGCTGACAATAAGACCTCCAATCTGCTATCCAATCGGATCATGACATATATGGTATTTTTTATTATATACAAATCAATGTTTTTAGTTCTCTAGTTCCAACAATAGAGATTATGCAAATATTTTTAGCCAAAGGACAAACTAATATGAAGTCAACGAATTATCGATCACTATAGTCTCTCTACGCCTTCGACAATAGTTGAGGTTGAGATTATTTGGACCAAGTTCATGTTTAAATTTGGTTAATTGTCATTATAAACTTTAGGCTAACAAGTCAATGTCTAATAGAAAACTTATGACTTAGCAAGGGTCGAGACACTCAGAGACACATCTATGGGGGATCCCACTCCCGATGAACGCCTACCCTTCTAAACTTATCATAACAAATCATGTCTCATAGGTGATTTGAACTTGAGTGGGAAGAGTGTGATACCTACCTCCCAACCATTTGAGCTATTACCACTCCATTGCATTTTTTTAATGTCATAGAAAGTAGACTTGTAAAATTGAAGAGCATATCCTAACTTAATGGAGAGGAATTATATAGAAAAACCCCATCACGAAGCCATATAAGATATCACATTCTAGTTATATGGAATGTGGGGAATTATATAGGAAAACCCCATCATGAAGCCATGTAAGATATCACATTCTAGTTATATGGAATGCGGGGAATTWTATAGRAAAACCCCATCATGAAGCCATGTAAGATATCACATTCTAGTTATATGGAATATATGGCTAAGTAACATGCTTTTCACCATCTTAATTTAATTAATGCTAGATTAATGCACCCACACTTTTTTTTTCATCACAGAAAATAGGCGTGAGAAACTGACCAATACTTCCCCACGTTCATGGATGGTAAGAGTGCTAAACCACAACCCCAAGGACATAAAGCTTGAACTCGTGAACTCCCCCGTATCGAGAGAGTGTGCACAAATCTCACCAACTATGCTATCCCATGGGGCTTAATGCACCCACACTTATAATGGTTAAGTAGCAAATCCATGCTTGAGATATGTGAAGATGAAGTTCCTTATTTCAAAAATTCAATGAATTTTAGAAAGTTTTTGTAGCTTAAACACCAAAAAAATCCAAAACATGAAGACAAAAAAACAATGCACTTAAGTGGAACTAACGATTACAAACATGTGTATGTTTTTTAAAAGTTATCGATTCAAATCATCTCTAAAAAATATTTTTAAAATTAATTATGCCGAAAGGCGTACGCCTATTGACAATGGGCACAATTAATGATCTTTTAATCTTAAATTTTAATTTGATGGCTAAGCATTGAAGATTCTGGCATATTTTTAGTCGTCCTCCAAAATCAATGCCTCAGATTTATTGTTCATAACTTCCTTGCATTTATGAAGGCATCCGTTAACATGTTTACTTTTTTACATTTACCTAATCACATTATAAATTTACTGTAAATATATATAATTACCATATTCAAAAATTAAGAAGAATTAATATCTATACAAACCACGTTATATCATTAAGAAACACTGTACACACGTTTTATTTTAGTGGCAGTCATTCATTTCTGATATCTGAAAGGTCGTTTGATGCCACGACTTTTCGGCGTTCTCCAGCCGCGAGCGGCTTGAGAAATCCCCGGCGAATTTTAGTGGAAAGGCCATAAAATTTCCGATCCGAGAACGTGTGCAATTTGCATTTACTGCGCTAATTTATTCAAAAATCGAAATACTCGCTCTCTCCTGATATATGTGCGGCTGCACGGACGCCAGCCTCCAGCCGAAAGCCATGCGTCGTCCATCCCGTTAGGAATGCACATGGGACTTTTAACCGAGAGTCCGTGCATGGTGACTACTGTTGCCAAAGTGTTACAGCCAAATCTTGCATGATTCCCTGTTCTACTTTACAGAAAGCATTCTGGGTGCGTGCCAGCCTACTAAACCATTCGTTTGCTGGGCCTTCATGTGCTCAGGCTGGAGCTTAATTTGTTGTGTAAGATGAAATGAATTGAAATGCTCTCCCTCAGCGTGGTTCGATCTCTGGTCCTGCGAGATGAGACGGTAGAGCACGTTAACTCCATCGCCAAGGCCTCCTCTTTGCTCTATCTCTCCAAGCAGTTACCCAGATGGAGGAGAATCAACGGCACCAATGCCTGCAATAACACCCGAGTGGATAACGGTGGTTTTCCGTATTTGGTATTCGTACCCACAGAAGAAGTCACGAGAGATGCACTGAGAGTGGCTGCTATTGCCAGGGACATAGGCATGGAGTTCTGCGGGGATTTGATCAATGATCGCCTCATATATTCATGGCCCGCCCTGGGAATGGCCGCCCACGAATCCATTTCTCTGCCCTTTCCTCATCTCGGGGATGCCCATCTTCAGGAACTCAATGAATTCGCAAAATTGAGCAGAGGGTTCTTCAGAGTCGAAAACCTTAGCCTCCCACTTCCCCCCTGTAATTCATATTCTAATTCCCATTCAAATTCCAGGAGGGGGAGAGAGAGGGGGTCTGGGTCTTTGGGCGTGACGCTGAACAAGGAATTGATAGATAGCATGGACAAATTCACCAGAGTCATGGCGGGCGCTGGATGGAGCATGTTCAAGCTGAAATCCACGGAGGAGATGTACTACGTTTACAGAAAGGTTGATTTCAAGCTTCGGCTTCAGTGGGACGGTTTGAACCCCAGTCCTGCTCCTGCGTTCAGAGCCCGGGAGCTGCGGCTGCCGGATTTGAATCTTACCAGTGCTCCAACTGAGATCTTGGAATATGTTCTTCTCATGACGGATGATCTTTTCTATCTCAACCACAAACCCCCCTGTACTTCCTCCAGAAGAAGCAGCAGCAGCAGCTTTCCTGCTTATAAAATGAAAAGCTAATTTATTATTAGCATTGCTGCTAAAGGTCCACGCCTGCTTAAATAGATATATATATTGTATTCAATGTTCATCGATTGGGATGATTCGTCTCTGTACAGGTGCGTTATGTATTTCTCTTCACTGCACCTAATGAAGAGGATCCAAATCGGGATTTTTTTAATGGCATGCTCTTGTTTCGTCTCTTAGTCTGCTATTTTATTGTACTTTCTCATGCTGAAGGGCGAATGCGCTTGTGAATTTAACAGCATTTATTGCATGCCATTTGTTTTTTTCCAATATGTTTATTCATTTTGGGCTTTTTAATCCCTTAATGTGGATTTGAATTTTACCCTTTAATCCCTGAAGGGTGAATGCGCTTGTGAATTTAAGACCATTCATTTCATGCCATTTGTTTTCTTCCAATATGTTTATTCATTTTAGGCTTTTTACTCCCTTAATATGTATTTGAATTTCACCCTTCAATCCCTGAAGGGTGAATGCGCTTGTGAATTTAACAGCATTTATTTCGTGCCATTTGTTTTCTTCCAATATGTTTATTCGTTTGGGGCTTTTTAATCCCTTCATATGGATTTGAATTCCCTCAAATATCAGGCTTTCAAAATATGGGCCAATTTTTTAAACAGTACCTGTGTTCAATTAAAACCCTGGAAAACTGAATTGAAGTTTTAAAKACTGCACCTCTGTTTYTGTTGGATCAATTTGAGATCTTTACTTTCRCACTTATTTTACGATCKCTTATTAAAGAGCAGATGTGGACCTCTCAAGCCATCGTGAGAATGTGGGTGCCTATAACCATGGGTTGGTTGCCTTTGAGCCCTGAGCTTAGTCAGCTCAAAATTAAAAAAAAAAGATCTTTGTAAAGGAGTTACCATTTCACTTCAGGAATCTGGATTCTGAAGTAGGACAGGGAACTAATCTAGCCTAGACCCATCTAATCCTGGGTCTGATATGCACCTTGAGGTTGCATACCTGAGTTACAGGATTTGATACATCAGCGATTTGTTTGTATGAGGTCAATACCCCATTGGTTTGTAYGAACTCAAGATATGCAACATCAAGCTTCACAAGTTGCATATTGAATCCGGGTTTAGATGGGTYTGGRTTTRTGTGCATATTCAATAGTGCCCAATGCACCATCGAGATTCAATGAACCATTACACAGGCACACAAAGAGTTGATGTATCACCACACCCACTCAGGCTGTAGACTGYACCTTGCTTCTCTGTGTAAATAGGCTTTCTACCCTAAGACCTACATTTTGCATAGCATTCTGTTAATGCTGTCAGTTAGGAGTAAAATCAAGTAAACCAAAATTGTGCAAATTTCAACTCTCTTAAAGTTGCTCCTGAGTCACTCTAAGAAACTTATTTTCCCTTATTTTAATTTAATTTGCTGCAGTGCTCTGACATATCAGTCTAGCCGAAATTCAGATGAAACAACAAAGATCTCGCTGCCTAATGTATTGTTGAAATGCAGTGATATCTGTTTCAGACTTTAGGGAAAACCAGTGTTCAGAAGCTCACCTTAAACAATAAGCCTTAGATTTCTTTTCAGTGGATTAGACTTCAATCATGTACTTGGTTATGTGTGATGTTTCCATCCTCAGAATGCCAGTTAGGTTGAGCGTTTTGTACATAGTGATTATAGTATTTGTATTGGTGGCTGGGTTGTCTGTTAAAGCATTCCATCATCCTGATATTATGTTTTATATGATCATTATGATAAAATGCAGTGTTATGGAGCTGTATGAACTTTGAAGTGAACCTCCTGTTTGTCTGAGGGGGGCAGTTTAAACCCTCTCAATATGTTATAAACTTATATCTAGTAGAAATCAGAGGTAAAAATTGACACAGTCCCCTTACAACTTATAATTCAGTAAATATGATATCTAGTAAATGAGTGTTCAAGGTAAAATTATAGCTTTTTCTTCAACTACCTTGTATCTGGCGTAAAATTTGTTAGTTCAAAATTATGTTGTACTTCTTGCTAGATGCAAATAAAGGGCATATTTAAAATTGACAGGTTACAGTTTTCTGCAGCTCTTCCATAAATAGTAAAATGCTTTATCAATAATGTTCAAATATGTACTTGGAAAACTGAATCAGAATATATGCTTATATGGTATGGCAGAAATTTGTGCATTATTTCTAGGCAGCACTAAATTTTGATATCTACATGTCAAATTATGTTGGTGCATTTTTCAGCCATGTCCGAAATTAAATTGTTTGAGATATGTGATTTTACCCATAGTTTTAAAAACCGAAAC
>JASDQU010739907.1:230262-245586 GCA_032191745.1 Picea mariana
AAAGAATTGACGAGGTCGAAGAGGAAAAGGGGGGAGGAGAAGGGGGGTGAATTTGGGGGTTGAGGGAGAGAGTTTAAATGTGCATCAAAGAGGCATGGCAAGCTATAATTCGAGTCATGGATAGCATGTGGTGGGGAGTTACACTATCCCACAAAATGTCTCACGACAACACCACAAGGGTAGGGATAAACCAAATGAGCAATAGAAAGAAAAATACATTTAGAGGAGTTAGAGAAATTTCACTAGCTATAAGAGTTAGAACAAGAAAGGCTAAGACAATTAGAAGAGCTGGATAAGATGACACTATTCAAAAAACATCTAAAGGAAAGGAGCTATGCTATCTGCCTATCATACACAAAATTACATAGTAGTACAAAACGCCCATTCAAATTCCAAAGGTGGTTTAGTGATGCAAATTTTAATCATTATTTTTCTCCCAATGCACCATGTGTGATTGYTAGTGTGTAGGTATAACGGTCTTAATCCTTGTTGGAATTCTTGGTAGCCATGAGTTGGTGAAGTGTGCACACATAATGGAAAATTCATGCACCCCACTAATGTAGACGCTCTATAAATGTAAGGAGGCCACCAAGGGCACTCCCCCTTAAACCTTGTGGGGGCATTGTGCATACCAATTTGAGCTATAGTGCTCAATTGTGGGGTTTTGAAGTAATTTGGATGGAAAGCATTGATAGAACAAGGTTGTCAACAGAAGGACCACTAATGTGATGTAGTAGGATCTTTGACAAGCAATGCATTGGTAACAACCTCTTAATAAGAAGACCATTGGCAAACAAGTTGTCAATAAGAATGTTTTTGACAAGCAATTTGTCAACGAACAAGTTGTTGATAAGAGAGTTGTCAATGTTGATGAAACAAATATCCAATAATAATTGATGTTGATAAAAACTCTATTAATAAAATTGTTGTCGACAACAAGATAATATCCAAATCATTACTCTTAAAAATGTACTAAACTAAATAAACTTTTTTAATTATAATCATTAACAATTAGGAAACCAAAATCTCTTAATCATATAAACATGGACCTTTGTTCAAGTTTTACCGTGTTATTACAATTTAGCCAATAAAATGTGTTACTCCTTGGCTCCCTTTTACATTGTTTTTTGAATTTAATAATTTATTGGATGCTTGCATGGTGGGCCGAAACCCTTTTACATTGTTTTTTAAATTTATTGGATGCTTGCAATAAAAGGTCCACTGCTGTGTGCCGAAATAAAAGGTCCACTGCTGTCTAAAAGCTTCATATATGTATTGAATGGTAATGATGTTCATTATCTTCTAAATCCAACTAGATTTATTATTCATTGTTCATTTGTTTTTTTAAAAGATAAAAGCCGATATAAATTAGGAAGTGGGAGTCATCGAATGTTCGGTCAAAAAGCTCTAAATAAAGATTATATAGATGGCAGTGAGGGGACAAAATAAAGATGCGATGTGGAGCTTGATCTGATGTGAAGTGCACGAAGAAAACATTCTAAAAGGGGACCATAAACATTTTGCTGTCGTTATGCAAACCTTACATCACAATTTGTTTTATATATATGATCCTATTGATATTTTTAAAGGTTGTCCAAACCATTCACATGGTGGTATTTTAAAAGTGCGTTGAAGATAAATGTTGTTTGTCTTCGGTGCTGGGCGTGCTACGCAGGATTGGTTTGACGTGGATGTCCACTCACACTTCAACCTTTGGGAACTTGGTTGTATTTTATAAGTGCGTTGAAGATAAACATTGTTTATCTTCGGTGTTGGGCCTGTTCCCGCAGGATTAGTTTGACGTGGATGCCCACTCACACTTCAACCTTTGGGAACTTTAGGACGAGGTCATGGTAAAAATAAACATCTAGGTATTACAGATATTTATCATTGAAATTTTGCAGCAGAATTCAAAACATATTCGTACCAGAAAAATTATCGAAAAAATGGACGGTTTAAGCACCTCACTGCATTGTGACAATCCCATACTAAAATAAAAATGCAAATGATCATGCGAGTGCAAGTTAATGTGAGCTGACGCAAGCAGCAGTGCTTGTTTAGATGCAACAACAGTTTTCATTCAATTCAACAGATACTTTTCAATGGTGATGCAGTTCAAACCATGTTGTGAAAGTTTTAATGGGAAGATTTTTGAGTATGATGATAATGGTTAATGTTTATTGAGACTAAATTTGGTTTATTGAATCTTAAAAAAGGTAAGAGATTACTTAGATTTCTTAAAAATTTTATTTCTGTACTCAAAAAATATTAAGAGAATCTTTTCAAGATCACCATAGTTTTGATAAGTTAGAAGGTTGGGAAGGTTGATATTGTGACAAATCTTTTGAAATTGAAATATAATTTGGGTATATGCACTACATTCTAAGAGAAATTGTTTTTATCTTCAACCCTCTTTTTTTCCAATAGAAAATTCCCACAAAATTATATTAGAGTATGATTTTTTTTACATAGCATAGAATACTTCATCCAAGAGTTATAGCTAGCCCAAACAAAACATCAATCTGTTTTCACCAAAAATGGATCCAAACAGACAGTGTCTTCAATCATCCTGTCCAATAAGGAGCACTACAACATATAAACAAACAGGAGATCCAAAAAAACAAAAGGAGACATTGTCTTCACCGAAAGGTACTTTAGTCCAAAACAAAAACTGAACCGACAAAGACCAAGAGAAACATTAGAAGAGATTTATAATGGAAGAAGGGTCTATCGCCCCATTATCCCAAGCGAAGAAAGATAATCTGCCTTTTGGAGCCTATAGCTCTTGCTTGGAAAGATCGTCAACTTCCCTATTGAATTCCCGAAAAATGTGTTGAAAATTGATTCCTATAAAATTTTACGCCAATACCTTTGTTCTGAGCTTCCAACCTTCGATGTCGATGGCCTGTAGCTTTCCTCTCTAATTTAACCATTCAATCACCACCTTTGAATCACCCAATATTTGAATCTTTTGAATATTCCACTGCTTTGCAAGATAAAGAGTAGCCCACACACCCATGAGCTCGGCCTTTGTATTTGTACCATTCTTGCAATTTAAAAACCACCTGTGCACAGTGGAACCTGGCTGGTTTATGACACCCCCAGCTCCGCACATCCTACCACTTGAAATGGAAGCTTCGTCAAAACATGCGAGGGTGTATCCATCCATCTGAGCAACAATGCAAGTTTTCGTGGACATATATTTTGGGGAAGAAGTGATTCTATTGTGCGCACCAAGAATCTTGTAAACCACAGTCCCAACCGAGGGTGATTTCTCTTCAAATAAGGCATTATTTCTCTCTAGCCAGATAAACCAGCAAGTGTAAGCTGCCAGATTTTTTGAAACTGATTTGTCCTGCATCCATGCCTCTCAACAGTCCGACAACGAGGAATTTGCCCACGTTTTTTTATTTTTAATAAAATGGAGATTCTGGACCGAACAGTCTGAGTGAAGATACAATATAGGAACAGGTGATTGTTGTCTTATGTACTGTGCTTGCATAAAATGCAAATACCTGGGCCTTCCAAGCCCTTCTTTTGGAGGATGTCCCAAGTCAGAATCTTATTTGCAGCCGCCAACCATAAAAATAATTTAATTTTCAATTGGATTTTCCATTTCCAGATACTTACCTTCCATCCCCGCCACTTCGAAAGATCCTGGGTTGAGATGAGAGCATAGTAGATATTTTTCACACAGATTTTTCTGGTGGCATCACCCCCCGTCCATAAAAGGGTATCGTTGAAATCAAAGAGTGAAATACCCGCTCCCAAAAGTTCTTTAACATAGCAGTCCCATTCGGAGGCTAAAGACCCGGATAAAAACAAATCTGTGCTACTTAACCACTTCTCTGCTAAGGTAGTAGGGTCACGGGCTCTCGAAGCTTGTGCTAAAACCATAATCCTCTGTTGATGTTGATGAGTGATGAGATCTTCTAAGAGATAAGCCTTTTCTTCTAAGCCTAGGATCCTATCTCTACCAATTGAGATGATTGACCTGTACCTGGTCGCCAACTGAGCCAATGTGTTAACACGTGTACAGATTAGATGAGACTAGACCACATTCTAGAAGCAGAGTAATGTAAATGATTTGCCAAACTGAACCAATTGATGGACCTTCTTGATTCAACACTCTCCATAAGGTATTTGCATTCAAAGCCGTGTTGAAAAAACCAAGATTACCAAACCCCGATCCTCCAAATTTCTTCGGTCTAGACATGATATCCTATCTACAAAGGTGATAATGTTGAGAATCTTTATGCCCGTTCCAGAGGAAATGGAACATCAATTTCCTACTTTTTCAAAGTACCGAGCGCATAATTGCTTCCATCAACATCCAGTAAACTGGTTGTCCTTCCAACACTGTTTTGACCAAGATATATCTACCTCCCAATGAGAGCCATCTATAAAACCATGAATTAATCTTCTTCGATAGTTTGTTCACTAACCACTCCCAATCTGCTACCCTGTGAGATTCAGTCTTCAAAAAATACCCTAGATAACTGAAACCAATGGAAAGGTCACTAAAGTTATAAGGCATAAACTCCTTGAAAGGTAAAAGTTCAGTTTTTGAGAGACCCTCAAAATGGACTATAGTCTTTGTTGGATTGATCATAAGTCCCAAAGCTTTACAAAATAAACTGATAGTGAAGACTATAGCTTTCCATTCTTGGAGATTTAGCTTTGACATGATTAAAACATCATCCACAAACATTAAATGGAGAATTTTCATGAGTCTAGATACTTTAATACCCGAGAGCGATCCTTTGTTAAAACTATTTTTCAATAAGATATTGAGGCCTTCCATAACCAGAATAAAAAGTAGAGGAGATAAAGGACATCCTTGGCGTAGTCCCCTACCGCTCCTAAAGAATTATGTTGCCTCGCCATTGAGTAAAAATGCAAAGGATGAGGAAGTTATGCATCCCATGATCCACACTATCATTTGGATCCCAAATCCCACTTTTAATAAAGTCAATCTTAAGTGTTCCCAATCAATACAATCATAAGCCTTCCTTAAGTCCAATTTTAGAATGAGAGATTTTATATTTTTCTTCTTAATGCTATGTATGCTCTCACGTGTAGTGTTGATTGCATCCTGGATCCTCCTGCCTTGTAAGAAACCCAGTTGTTCAGCAGAGAGAGACCTTGATAATATCGGCTTTATACGATTGGCTATAATTTTAGAGATCATTTTGTAGCAAAGATTACACAAAGATATCGGGCGATAATCTTCAAAGGTTGATGGTTTACTTGTCTTCGGAATCAGAGTGAGGAAAGTCGAATTTAAGCATCCTGAGACAGACCCCAATCTTCTCGATTCCTCCACCATTGAAAGAAGGTCTTCTCCAACTAAATAAAAAAAGCAGGTAAAAAACTCAGTTGTCTAGCCATCCGACCTCGGGCTCTTTTCCTTTTTGAAGAGTATTAGAACGACCTTTAATTCCTCCAATGTGACAGGGTTATATAAAACATCAAATTCCTCAACACTTAGCATCTGTGGAAACAAGTCAATAATCTTGCATTGCTTTGTGGTATCTTGGACAATCAGAGCCTTATAGAAATTTTGGAAGTAATGGATCGCTTCTTGCTTTAAGAGATCCTGGTCACTGATTTTTACACCATTCCCATCTGTGATCTCCCAAATGTGCTTCTGGTTCCTACTATGACTAACATAGTTATGGAAGAATTTGGTATTGTTATCCCCACTCTCTAACCAGATGGCCCCGCTACGAAGTCTCCACTGTTCTTTAATCCCTATTAGAATCGAATTTCTTTCAAGTTCTAGCTGCCTAAGAATTTGTCCTTCTTCAAGATGATTAGGATCTTCGACCATTCTCAAAATTGTCTCCTTGATATCAACTTCCAATTTCAGTAAATCACCTTTATTCCTGGCCAATTTTTCTTTATACCAATTTTTTTATTGTGATTTTAGGACTTTTAGTTTCCAGAACAATTGTTTTTGTCTACCATCCTCCGATAAGAAGACAAGATCCTGCCAAATCAGTTGAACTAGTGCCACAAAGTCATTGTCTTTTAGCCAGTGGGAGTTTAGTTTAAAAGGATATGCCTTATCGATGGGAGGGATCTCCAATTGTAATAGAACCGGAGAGTGGCCAGAGATATATGGGAACTCAAGGAAAGACCTATACAGGCCGACTGCTGATAATAAGTCTTCTAAAACAATACATCTGTACAGCCTCCTCGCTATTGCATCAAGTCCAAAACACCCATTTCGCCAGGTGGGAACCAGTTTTGTCGGTTGTATGTCAATCAACGTTTTTGATATAAATAGATCTCTGTAATAATCATCAATCGATCCTAACACCATTGATCCACCCTAGACCTCTGCCCCCAAAAAAATGATATTCAAGTAGCCCACAATGATCAAATTTTTTATAGCCAATAGACCACTATCTACCATTGATATCTAGAAGAGTTTCCTATCCGTGCATGGGCCATAAATGTTAAGCAGAGCCAAATTCCTCTCTATTTTTATACACCTTCATGTTAACAAAATACCACCGATAGTAAGGAATGGCACCAGATCATAAAGATTAGGATCCCAAGAGACTATCAGTCCCCCCGAGATACCCAACGAATTTACCGCATATGAAACCCATGATGGACGAAAAGAGTGCATAAAATCTCGAGCTTTATGAGCTTTAACCAATGTTTCCTGTAGAAAGATAATTTCAGGATGAGTCTGATCCACAAGTCACCGAAACGAGGCTTTTTTTAGGGTGCCTCCAATCCTCTTATGTTTAGAGAGAGTAATAACATTACTTAGACCGAGCCAGGGCTTTCATTGCTCTAAGATCTCCACTATCAGTGGAGGAGGGGATAGTGTCACCAATCCGGGAGGAGTCCACCAATTTTTTACGGGTGTTGCATGTCTTCACTAGGGAGTGCTCAGTTCCCGATCCTCTTGACCAAGAGAACTATTTTTTGTTCACTTCAGAATGAACTCGCGAAGTATTTGCCTCTAAGTCGGAGGGCGAATCATAGATGGCCTTACCCAAAAAAGTAGGCAACTTTATAGAAGAGTTTGAATCCCTAAGGAAAGGGATTAGTGAATCCAAAACCTCACGGAGAGTGGATTCCTCCTCCTCCATTTATCTATACCTAGGTTCCACCACAGTCTCAGTTAGTTCCGATGGAGAAGATGACCAGTATAATACCGGTGACTGAGATCTGCGCTTAGGTAAAGTAGATAGTAAGGTTGTTGTAGAGGTCAATTCAGGTAAATCAAGGTTATGTAAGGGTTATCCCCCTGCGGTTAAGGAAGGAGAAGATGTTCGTTCTTTATTACACTCAATGTCCACAAACACCGGATCACAACTCACTGGGTCTCCCTCCAGAATCCCATTAGTAGAAGAATTAGATGATAGAAGCCAACGCGATTTATCCAAGGCATCCCTTTCCCAAAGCGTTAAAGTAGAGAACAGAGTAGGAAAAGAAAATTAACATACCTGTAAGAGTAGGCGAGTCCTCTGACTGGCTACTAGTCTCTGTATCAAAGTGAACCGGCTCGCACCCATAGGAGTCCACCTCCATCATATAATCGGGAGGATATTTTTGTAGACAGGTATCCTCTGAGGATTCTTCTGCCCCCTACCAATACAACCGCGCCGAACGTGTCTAGTGCAGCGACACCGACTGCATCGAAATGGTACTCCAAGATAATCTATTCATTGGGTGAGATGATGCCCCCTCCATTCAATATCTAAAACCTCAGGGAGCTCTTCATGAAGATCCATCTCAACTAAGACTCTTCCAACTTTCCTGCATGAATTTCCCAAAGTCTGTGTGTCTAGTGAAATGTACATCCCTAAAGCTGCTCCAATTGCTCAAAGAGCCCCTTCGTTCCATAAGTGCATCGGTAACCCCGACAATAAAACCCAAAGGTGACGGAACTGAAAGTGTTCAGTCACCGGGTTAAAATCCACCGGCCATATTTTTAGCATAAGGCTTCTCCCGCCAAGTACCCAGAGCTTACTCAGCAATAAGGATGCATCTTCGGGCGTTCTGCAAATAAATCCCATCCACCCCTTATTAAAATAAAGGAACTCGGGCAAGTAGTCAAGCAAGGGTAACCAGTTGGACTCAAACCAAGTCTGAACATGCTCTTTTTGTAGGTAGGAGTAGGAAAATCTTCCTACCAAGACAAAAAGAGTGAGTCTACAAGTTTCCTCAAGTCCTACATCCGCCCCCAACACCATTTTTCGTGCCTTTCTATTAGCCTTCCAAACTTTCCGCCTGACACTAGTCGCGTTTTGTGATTTTGGAGCTGGTCACAAGTTCTCCACTGAGACCCCACCATTCAACCTAAACTATCTACCTTGAACTGTCTACAAACCTTCTATCGACGAGAGTTGGCCTAGAGCACTAGAGGAAAATATAAAAGGTAAAGTGGAAGAAGCCTCGGGTTGGGAAGTGGTAAAGTCTAGAGCAGAAGTCCGAGTCAATACGTGAGAAACAAGTTTCGTAACCCGAGCAGGTGGCTCGGGGACTAAAGAGCCTGTCGCGCCTCCCAATGAATCCACCTTTGCAAAGAGTCCAACCTGATTGCAGGTAGCCTCGTCCTCTGTGCTCATTAGAGCCATGACGTTTTTATCTATGTCATCAACAACTTGGCTAATCATAAGTATACCACCTGTAATAACATTAAGCAGTGTTATAAACACAGTCCAGTTTCCTAAGTAGGTAATAAAACTCCTTCAGTCTGGAACCTGTGCTAGTAAACCTAGTCTATAAGAAGTAAACAACTTCAACCACCGCTAAAAACAACTCTAAAAAGAGGCTAGACCCCCGCCATCTTATACAATAAACTATGACTAAAACGAAGACACCAAAAATGGCCAATAATACCAAAGGTCATGACCACAGTAATAAGTCCCCCCAGAATTCGACAACCGCCAAAGAAGGAGCAGGTAGTCGAGAAACCGTTGGACTAAATCTAAACATCTCTAGAAACAACAGTATAACCAGGCTAAAACACACCTTGAAATGTAAAACTTAAAAAAACAGCTAAGGCTAAAACCTCAGCTACCCTTCAAAAGAAAAAATGCCACCAAGGTCACTCAAAATAGACTTACCACTCCCCAATAGACGAGGATCCGCCATTGAAGGTTGGATCATACCACTTTGATCCCTCTCAGTTGCAGAGTTCAAAATATCTTTCCCGCCATGGCTCTGGTTCCATCCTTCTGCCAATATCCTCTTTTACTTGAATATCGAATTAGTGTCACAAAGATAAGAAATTCTCATCCCTATTGAGATCGTGAGAAACATTGATTTTCTTCTTTATCAAGGTTCAAAGCCATGGCTTGGAGACATCTCGATCATGATTGTTTATTATCTTCTTGGATCAACGGTTCGGACCTGGATATCTTAGGTGATCTAGCAACAGAGTGGGATCGCTTTCGGTGAGCTCTTCAAGCCTCAGGAGTATCATTATACAATAATGAAGACGCGCTCTTATGGATTGGGGGTGATTAATCAGGATCCCTTTCGGCAAAGAATGTTTATGTGGCCGTAATATCTACACTAAACTTTGCGACTCTTACAGGTTGGTGAAAAAACTTTTGGAAGTGGGACATTTAATAGAAAATTAAGCTCTTTCTGTGGTTGGCAGTGGAGAACAAAATTCTGACATGGAATAATTTACAGCTTAGAGGGTGGATGGGCCCAGGTTGTTGTCAGTTATGCAAAGGGGGTATTGAAGACATTGATCACTTGTTTATACACTGTCCCTTCACTAAGCTTATCTGCTTGAAAATTAAATCTATCAACAAGTACAATCATGATTGGAGTGGGAATGATTTAGATGCTTGTCTTACAAACTGGACAATGGATAAGACTGTACCATCCTATCTAGTTGCTCATATATGTTGGTTTATCTGGTTAGAAAGGAATTCAACTATCTTTGAAGGAAAGGAGTCTTCAATTCATTTGGTTTTTATAATGACACTTAGTTCCCTACATAAACCTGTGGTCAAAAATATTACTCCTACTTTGTGCTCATGTTGGATAGATCATCCACATGAGTCCCATGTGGCTTGTTTTGATGGAGCAACCCTGGCAAATGGACTATGCAGTGGGGCCGGGGTTATCATAAAACTTTCAGCTACAACAATTTATAAGTGGTACTTGAATTGCGGAGTAGGAACTAATACGAAGGCAGAACTAATGGGAGTTTGGGCAACACTTTTTATAGCAAATTATCTGTCCATTCACAAGATTTAGATTCCAGGAGACTCCAAAGTAATCATAGACTGGTTAAATAACAAGAGTGTTATGCGAGTTAGCTCCATTGAAGGCTGGAAACAAAGAATCAAGACTTTAGGAAGTAAGTTTTTGGCCACTAGTATTTTTCACATATATCGTGAATTCAACAAGGAGGCATATGAGCTATCAAAGAAAGCATTACTGGAACCTGAAGGATTTATCTCGCTCCACAAATGGTCAGGCGGTATGGAGGGTCAACAATGCCTTATCAACATTTATTAGTTGTTCCTTTACTATCCCTTCATTTTTGGAAAGTTTTAACACAGTTTAGAGTGTAGCCAATATGTGTATTTATCGCTTTTTTCTAGACTGTGGTGGTTTTTGATATAAGGTTTCAAGTCTTTTTGCATATATCGAATAGTTTTGATCCTGTATGGAACTCTTCTTGGATGTAATTTGAAATGTTCCTTTGGATTTTTTTGTTAGTGGTAAACTATATGCCATAACATTAAAGGCAAATATGGTCTAGTGGATGTAAAAAATTATATTTTCTTAATATAATTGAGCTAATTTTCTATTGGAAAAATGGCTCAAAGCCATTATAATAATATACTTGTTAAGAGCTCAACATGTTACTTATAAGAACTGAACTTGGGTGGGGAATAAAAATCATTCCTCCCAACCACTCAAGCTAAACCCAATTGACCATATATATATATAATTTTTCCCTTAATAAAAAATAATCCTAAATCATGTCTTTTCTCTTTTTCTTTTTTTTTTCTTTTTAACCTCAAAATACTTTCATGGTTCCATAGAATGCATCTTTCGAGGATTTGTATGAAGTACCCATTCTCTATCAAAATCAAACTTGTCGAATTCATGAAGTCTCTTCATTCGTCTTGTTGGGGTTTCATTTACAAATATCATCTTCAAAGGGATGTCTCAAAATTCGTGTCTTCTCTCTTTAAGGGAAGCTTTGATTCCTCAATTTTGCACCTTTGGACACACCTTGTTCTCATTCTCTGAAACAATTCTTTGTTGATTCTCTGCATTTTGATCTTCTTCAACATTAAGGTACAATTCCTTACACGATTGACAACTTTTTGGTTTTGTTTTATTTCCTTTGTGCCTTTAAATTGAACTCGTGCTTGGGTGCATGGTTCTTGAATTTCCTTGTTTGTTGGCAAATTGGACACTAAAACACTGTATTCTCATAATCCAAAACATGAACCCATTTAAAATTTCCCCTTTGTAGTATCATCTTGTTCAATAGGCCCTTGYYGAGATCAATCYCAASRCATATTAGGACATGTGAAAAACCCCAACTTAAATATCCACTCAAACTTTGTTTTTTAGTTGCCCAARGTATTCTAAAAAAGTGATAAATGTMAAAAATGTAGTGGCGGATTTGGAAGGCGAACCTAAACTGGCATTTTGGTAACAAACATAGTGGTAGGGTCAACATCTAGTAACCATGGGTTAACAAAAAGTCCCACTCTTCCTAGAACTAGGAACCCTCTTTAAAAACTTTTTGATAATCATCAAGTTTTGAACATTGAATAATAAATAAACCTTTCAAGCATAGATATACCTCAAAGTTCTTTGTTGAGGTTGAATAGATCCATTGGTACAAGTTTAATGTAGCAAATTATCATAGATAATTTATAAAATGAGAGTAGGTCTGTGACCTAGTTTAGAAACCTTCAACATATGTACCTCTCTTGATTTCTTCACACAATATATACATTAAGTGGAAGAGGATTCAGAGTAATTGAAGTAGAGGATTGAAATAAATAGGTTTTGAGGTTGAAGATGCTCCATTACCCACCACTCCTCCACACATGAGCAAAGTAAGAGTTATGTTAGGGGTGGAAGATATAAGAGTTCATTAATGTATTGTCTAAATGAAATATCTAAATGAATTACTAATGGATACAAAGGATTTCATAAAAAATTGCATTATCTTCATTTATCTTCATTGTAAACTTGTTATTGAAATATAAGTAAACATTAAATAAGTGAAATACAACAAGTTAAAAACTCATCCTTAACCATTTTTAATAATATCAAATTAAAATTACGTAAATAATATATAAAATGTAAACTTAAAAAAATAATGATTCTTAAATTTAAGAAAAAAATAAGATTAACAAAGTAGTGATGGTTAAATTTTCTAAAATAAAATTGATTGATAATAACTTGAATCACCATCCTATTAAAGCATTTACACTTTACACTTCACGAAATAAAGTTTTACTTAACAAAGATGAATATACAATTCCTCCCTAATAAGGACAAATCAATGTATCTTTGAAATCCATTGACAAATCAATATATCTTTGAAATTCATTGAGATTGGTGGGAAGTTTTACTTAACAAAAATGAATATACAATTCCTCCTAATAAGAACAAATCAATGTATCTTTAAAATCCATTCACAAATCAATGTATCTTTGAAATCCATTAAGATTGGTGGCAGTGTTGGAATTTCAAAATTAATTTACTTATTTTGATCACTCTGTCCATTTCAACCGTTTTAACTCAAAAGATAGGTAAGAAGAATTTTTAACCATATTGAACGGAGAAATAATCCCCGTGAGAAATCATTTTCCACCCAATTCCATCCCTGGTTGGGGTGATATCCATTAACATAGCTTAAACAAACAAACCAATAAAGAAGACTAAGAGTGATTGATTGAAACGTTGCAACTTTATTTAAAGTCCAAATCTCCTAACTTCTGCAAGTCGCCTCGTAATTAATTTGGTTGAAAGGATCAGCAATCGTTTTCAGAAGGAACATGGTATCATTGGGAACCGGCTGCTACATTTAGCCTGTAAAAGATCGTGAGGAAGATAACTGGTAGGGACGTTTACCATAATTAAATTATTAAGCATAGGCACTTGGTTCAATAAATGTGACATAAATAAAAAATAATGGTCCCCATCCTCTTTATATTAAATGAGGAATTCTTTTGGGGAAGGGAATGGGTTCGCCGTACCCAACCAACATCCAATGCTCTGGTAGCGCGCCACGTCAGCGGAAACGGCAGAGGTGTCATTATCCACCAGATTGTGATCCATTTCCATCAATCATTCGCCTAAATTATTATTATTAATTTCAAATGAGATTAGTAAGTTCAGAAATTAACTAACTAGATATTAATAATTTACTCCGAAGATCATAATTTTCTGTCCTCGCATTTTAAAATTTTTGGCTGCTGCAAGAGCTTGCTCAGATTAAACGCCGGGCATCTTGCAGTACAAGGTTTGAAGACTGAATCTGTTTCGGTTGCAGAGACCGATGGATTTGCGGGACATGCCCGATGGTTATTAGCTATAAGACCGGCTCTTCCCACGCAGTTTGAGGTTGGGGTTCCGGACATGAATTTTGGAGCTATTTGCATGAAAGCCAAATGAAATGCATGCGATTGGAGGAAAAATGTTAGTGGGTTGCCCAAAAAAGCTCTAAATGAGTAGCGCTGTTAGCTGCTTCATGAAAAATCTTTTATACAGGAGTATTTTCTTGGCTTTCTACAATGAATTTTTGAGGGATTTGGCATCCAGTATGGTTTCGTTCGACGGAAAATAATGGAGAGGGCGCTTTACGAGGTAATACTTTTCTTTTTAAGCAGTTTGTTAGATTCCTTTCTGAAAATCCATAGTGTCGGAATTGCGTGTAAATGTGAACATTCCCATCTGTATGGCATATGATTGATGGTGTTTGAACAGACAGAACGAGAAATTTTGAGTTTCACAATAAATGTTTGTTGAAGTTTGAGGTTGCTTAAGGAGTTTGCCATTGAAATTTTAGTTCTCTTAAATTTGCACGGTGAAAATTACTTTCTGTAGATTTTTAAGGTCAAATTTAAGTTCTACTAATTTTGAACTGCAAAGTTTGAACTTTAGCAAGGAAGATTTACGTTGTTTCTGTCAAAAGTTAACGCTTTAAGATGTTATCTCGATTGCGTTTGAGGATTTGGACATTTTTGAAATTGCATTTAGTATTTTAGATTTGGACTATTTTTTAAATTGCATTTGGTACTTTAGATTGGACGGTTAAAGGTATATTGCTTTCTTGCCAAAATATTTGATTTCTTATTTTCTGGTCACCGATTCAACGGCGTTTTGTAAGATGTTGAGAATAATTTTGAAGTTCTGAACTGGCGTTTGTGCTGGATTTGTAGTTTGAGCTTCTTTTGAGCATACATTGGGCTTTTTTGAGTTCGAGGTTTCTTCTGAACATTTCGTCATTCCCGTGCGACAAGTATTCGGATTTCAAGATATTTGATTGGCTTTAATGTGAGACTTTTAATCTGGGCAATGATTTGAAAATTTAAGGTGTCGTTTCTGCTGAATTTGAGCCCTTGACCTTTGCCTCAAGCGAAAATACATTATTTTTGTAGTGTGGACTTTTGAGTGTAGCTTTATTATGGACAATTTGGGATTTCTGTGGGTGGACGACATTAATTCGGGTATATTTTGATGTGAATGAATAGTATGTGAGGTTGTATGAATAATTAAAAGCTGTTGGCTACTGCTCGGGCTGAATTTGGGTTCGAATTCCACTTCACATTTATGATTGCGAAGTTTAAATTCGAGCATATCTTGACTACTTTGAAGTTCAGGTTTTCTCCCTTTTTTTTCTCCGGGGAAAAATCTTTATATCTCAACAAAGATTATATACCACTACCACATTCCGGCGTAGAACAATATAAAATGGGTTGCCCTTGGAGGCGAGGGCTGCATGTTGTTTATTCCATCAAAATTACATATCCTGGCCTCAACTGTGTGTCACCCGAAGGGCTTCCCCAGAATTGTGCTCATTATGGTAGGATAATAACTACTCCTTGCTGATAAATTGTGCACGTTTCCAGTCTGTCTGGACTCTGCCATGATAGGTAGCTCAGAGGCAGCAGGACATAATTGGAATCAATTACACATTATGAGCAAAACATAGCTATTAGTTTTAACCATCAACACACCCTGGCTAGAAAAAATCAGTCGTTTTAAAGCCAGGGTCAACTGTTGAGTGCTTCGAGATCCTTTTTCTAAAGGTAATTGTTGACATGCACATCATGCAGGGCGATAGAGACCGCA
>JASDQU010739907.1:249018-261572 GCA_032191745.1 Picea mariana
GGGAAAAATCTTTATATCTCAACAAAGATTATATACCACTACCACATTCCGGCGTAGAACAATATAAAATGGGTTGCCCTTGGAGGCGAGGGCTGCATGTTGTTTATTCCATCAAAATTACATATCCTGGCCTCAACTGTGTGTCACCCGAAGGGCTTCCCCAGAATTGTGCTCATTATGGTAGGATAATAACTACTCCTTGCTGATAAATTGTGCACGTTTCCAGTCTGTCTGGACTCTGCCATGATAGGTAGCTCAGAGGCAGCAGGACATAATTGGAATCAATTACACATTATGAGCAAAACATAGCTATTAGTTTTAACCATCAACACACCCTGGCTAGAAAAAATCAGTCGTTTTAAAGCCAGGGTCAACTGTTGAGTGCTTCGAGATCCTTTTTCTAAAGGTAATTGTTGACATGCACATCATGCAGGGCGATAGAGACCGCAAAGGTTTTAATATGCATTTCTTTTAGGACGGGACCATAGAAAACCTGACTTGTTAACAGCTAGGAATACGACATTAAATCATTTCAGACTGATTTAACAGCCTGAAGCATGAAATTAATAGGGATCGAGACTAATTTAATAGTCAGCTTTGGTTTTTACCATCTTGACGCATCTACCCCGCATTAAGCCCGACGAGGAGGCACCCTTTAAGGTTCATAATCTTTGAAATACTCCAAAGGTTAATAATCCAAAACACCAGAATAAAAAACCTTTAAAAAAAATCTCCATTCATTCTTTCCTCTCATTAAAGTCTATGTTGAAATCCCTTTTACTTAGCAATTAAGTTTTTGAAACTTAAAGACCCCTTTTATGTCTATGTTTAAATCCCTTTTACTTAGAAATTAAGTTTTTGAAACTTAAAGACCCCTTTTATGTCTATGTTTAAACCTCTCTTACTTAGAAATTACTTTCTTTAAACTTAAAGAACCCTTTTATCTTTCTAGGCAATTACTTAAAAGTTTAAATACCGTTATCTCATTTTACGCAATTACGTAGAGTCCACTAGACTATAATAATAATAGCCCACTTGACTTAAGTAAATTTTGAATTTTTTTAAGTAAGATAAAAATGCCACTTGAATAATACGAGGGTTAAAATATAGATATATTAAAAATTTAAATAATATAGATATCCCTTTTAAACCTTTTAGATTTTAAAGGTCGCGAGTTGTAAGAATGGGGTTTGAATATTTCGTTTTTCTTAATTCAAAATTGGGCAGCGGAATCGAAGGTCACGACTTTTATCTCATTCGCGTATCGGAGTAAGCTAACTCGGTACGGACTCGCTTTTCAGGTAAAAATTGTTTGAATTCGGCCAGATTTTCAGAGATAGTTTGAGTTGAAAACTTGATAACGAGTCAGAACCTGATTCTAGGGTTTTGCCCTATTTTAACCCAACCCAAATGCTTAAAAAATCAATAAAAATCAATAAAATTTTAGATTAATCGGAAATTTAAAAGCTAACCACCTGAGAACATTCTCAAGAAAAATAACTCGAGGAAGAGGATTGCTCCCGACTTAGCCCACTACTTTGGCGTATCTGGTAATACTGGAATTGGTACTCGATGCCTTGAAGGTGGAAGACGGTATTATTTCACGAGGTGTGGCTGTTGTCAGCGATTGCTTACGCAGCAGTCTTGTTTCACGGATTTTTGAAAGTGTAATGGCGGCGTCTCCTCCTAGATTTGGCAATCCTTCCTTAGGGTGGCACCATCGTAATTCCTTGGCAGCTGTTACTCCAGATCTCAACTGGAGTACTTATTCTCGTTTTCGTTTTCCCTATCTTGATGAAGATAAATGTCAACCACCGTTGCTATTGGTCTTTTAATTTTGCTGGTGAATTCCAATAAGGCCCATGACTTCCCATAAGGGTTTGAAATTTTCTCAAAGTGCGGCAAAAAAAAACTGCCCTTTGCTTTCTTGTATTTTAGATTTAACGACTATTTAGTTTTACTGTTAGATTTAAATACTATTTAGTTTTACTGTTGCGTCTTTTTGCAATGGCTCTAGTGGTGTTTATTTTTGTACCTGCAATTCACTTGATTCGTCTTTAACTGCATTTTCAATAGTCTTAACAGTGGGCAGCGAAATAATTCTTGATAGAATATCTACTAATGAAATTTCGGAACTTAGATGGGCAAAAGCCAACATGAGGTCAAAGATTTGAATGAGAAACTTGAAAATTTATGTGGCGAAAAGCCAAATAAGCAAAACATTTGGCAACCTAGTTTTGATACCAGTGCATTTCTTAAATATGACATTAACCACTAGGTTTTATAAACTAAATAGTTCATAAACTCTATTGAAAATAAATGAGTTAACATAAAATAATCTTTACATATTACGAATATATAATATGAGAGATGATATTACAATGATGAATGGTCTGGGTATTTATATGTCACGAGGGACTTCAAAAGCGAAGGGGATGCTTTGAAAATTCTGGGGGAAGTTTGGCTCTGTGGGATTGGAAACGTCATGCTGAAACACTGACATCTCGGCTTTAACCCAACCAGGGAGCAGTTTCGACGATGCCACCTGTGGGTCTTATTGCCAGAGCTACCTTTGGCCCTATGGAATGAAGCGACATTAAAAGAAATTGGGAATGTGCTAGGTACCTTTCTTCGGGTGGAGAAGGAGCTGGTGGGAGGCTCAGATAAGCGTGTAGCCAGGATACTTGTGGCCATCGAGACAAACCTGGGATTACTTGAGAGTATTGAGATTTTTTGGCGAGGGATGCAATTTTCACAAAGGATGGATTACTGGGGTATACCTTTCCGTTGCACTTACTGACGGGAAACCGATCACCTTCGTAGGGAGTGCAAGGGGAGTCATTACTCACTGTCTACTCCTCAGACTGAATTTGAAGGTTTTGGGGTCGAAGACCTCGGTTCAATGGAAGCATCTAAGCCGAAGGAGAGTCGACTCGTTGTTAAACCTCCTGCTCGTGTCACACTGGAGGAACGAAATTTCATTGGTAAGTTGGAACTAATTTCTCCCTCTCTTTATCTCTCTTTGAATGATCAAGATAAGTTATTACTGGAGGTATGGGCTAAGGATTCAACTAAGTACTTATCTGGGGATGGTGAAACGGGGAAGCCACTGGATATGCCTTCTTCTCGGACTGGAGAGGGAGGGGAAAGGAATCGTTTGTTCTGTCTTCTGGAGGTAATGTCGATGACTCAAAGTCTTGGTCTAACTTTGAAAAGCCAACAACGGTCATATTAGGGAAGAACCTGTTGGGGGGGATGCACAAATGTTCTCTAGTGAGCTAGATGGGATCTGCTTGGCCTATTAGAACCTAGAATCTACGGCTCAGTCGGTGGATGCTCCATTGTTTACATCTTCTTGATCCCCGAAGTGTCATGATTTAATCAGCCCGGGGGGGATATTGGTGTCAATCAAGATTCTGGTCTCTTGAATTCCACTACCCAGTGGACTCCCCAGGCGCCCTCTTTTAAGAAGATACTATACAGATCCCCTCTATTTGTTTTCATTGATAATGGATCCCCGGGACAGGTGGAAAAGGGGGAATTGGACACTTCCACTCCCCTAGTCGTGAAACCGATTGAATATGACATCCACTCATTGACTCGTTTAGGAGTGAAGAATGGGTCCGTACTTGGGGGACTAAGCAAGGATAAGTCCTAGGGCGCTTAGAGAGCAGAAGGCCCTCGCCAGGACTCCCCAATGATTTTGTTGTCCCTGAATGTTAGGGGGTTAGGGGGGACCCCCAAGTTCCATCTCCTCAAAAGACTAGTTGAAAAGATCGCTCCTGATGTTATCTTAATCCAAGAGACTATGGTAGAGGGTTCGAAAGCGCGAGAGGTTTTTACTAAACTCTTGGGAGGCTGGAATATCTGTTCTGTGGATGCTTTAGGCTAGTTTGGTGGCTTGCTTACTACTTGGAATCCATCGAAAGTTTCTTTTAAACCTTTTTTAACTGCGGCTTGAATTCTTCTGGATGGTTATTCTCTGAAGTTGAATATGCATTTGAACATTAAAAACTGTTATGGGCCCTATGTTAACATAAAGGATTTTTGGGAGGAAGTACAAGAGGCGAGTTTCTTGGGGTTGGAAAACCTTACTTTTGTGGGTGACCTTGATTTTACTTTTTCTGCTGCAGAAATTTGGGGAGCCTCTGCTCACTCGAATCACTTGGCCTCTTTTTTTGATATTACGCTATTGGATAATGAACTGATCGATGTTGCTCCTAGTCATTTGTCTCCGACTTGGATGAATGGAAGAGTGGAGACAAAGGGTGTTTCAAAGAGACTGGATAGATACCTCCTTAGTGATAATTTTTTCAACTCTGTTCGTAATTGTCGTACTTGGGTGGATAGTACCAGGGTTTCAGACCATAGCTCCATCATCTTGTAGATTGAGTCAATGGGTGAGAAGACATACTATTCATTCAAACTAAATGCAATCTGGTTGGAGGATCCCGAGTTTAAGTTTTTGGAAAGGGATCATTGGACATGCCTTCATAAGGACCAGTCCTGTACCTATATGTCACATTTGGTGAACAATCTTAAGTTGTTGAAGATTAAAGTAAAGCGATGGGAGACTCTTAAGAAGGCTCAATTGAGAGACAATTTGACGAAAGTGGAAAAGGATATTGATGAGTGGTACACACAAAATATCAGTGGGATTGCGAGTAGAGAGAAAGCTTTAGCGATTAGATCCCTGGAGTAGGAAAAACTGAGGATTTTGAAGATTGAGGAAGAATCTTGGAGGCAGAAAAGCAAAGTTACTTGGTTGGCTGCGGGAGATAGGAATACAAGATATTTCCATAAAATTGTTGAAGGAAGGAGAAAAGGGAGCGCTATATGGGAAATCATGGATGGGGAAGGAAGAGTTCACACAGGTTAGAAAAATTTGTAGCAAGCTGCGATGGGGTATTTTAAAGAGCTATATTCGGAGCAAGGAAATATGCCCATAATTAATCAACTGAATGTGGTCAGAAGATACCCGAGATTCTTCTCGGACGAGGCAACAAGAACAGTGGACTCTCGGGTTACCCTTAGATGAGATCAAGAAGGTTTTAGAAGACTTCGAAAGTCTAAGAGTCCAGGCTTTGATGGCTAGATTGTAGAATTCTTCTTAGAGTTCTTCGACATTCTGGGTGAGACTTTAAGAGGGGCAGTTGAAGAGTCCAGAATAACTGGTGTGGTTACTGGTGGGTTGAATGCTACATTCATTACCCTCATTCCAAAGGCTGACATGCCTGCCACTTTCTCTGACTTTAGGCCTATATCACTCTGTAACTTGGTATACAAACTTATCTCTAAGATCATCAGTAATAGGATCAAACCTGCTCTATCTAGTTTGATCTCAAAAGAACAATTCGGTTTTTTGGATGGCAGGAAAATTATAGATGCTATTGGGGTAGCACAAGAGTGCATCCACTCTATAAAAGTTAAGAAAATGAAGGCCCTGGTTCTTAAATTGGACTTGAAGAAGGCGTACGATAGAGTAAACTGGGACTTTCTTAGATTGGTCTTACTCCAGATTGGTTTGAGTTTGGCCTCTATTGATTGGATAATGGGTTTCGCTAGCTTTGCAAACTTCGTTGTTCTTATTAATGGGGGACCTACTGATTTCTTTAAAAGTGCCCGTGGGCTCAGACAAGGATGCCCCTTGTCTCCACTGTTGTTTCTGCTGATAGTTGAAGGCCTTAGCTTGCTCATTAAACAAACATGCCTCGATGGGAGATTGAGTGGTGTGAAGATTGATACTGATCTTAATATTACTCATTTAATGTTTGTTGATGATGTGTTATTGTTTGGCATAGGCACTGCAGAGGAATGGGTGACTTTCAAGGAAAGCTTGGAACTCTTTAGCACGACTACTGGAATGATTTTCCGCATGGAAAAGTCTATGGTCTATCATGCGGGAATGGAGTAGCCCATATTGAATCAGATTCAACAGTTGTTACCATATAAGGTTAAGGAGATGGAGTCAGGTTTTAAGTATCTTGGTTATTTTCTTAAATCGTGTAACTATCTTAAAAGTGACTGGAATTTGCTTCTGACTAAATTTGAGAAGAGGATTGGTAACTGGAGTAACATGTGGCTCTTGTTGGGGGGCAGATATATTATGGTTAAATCGGTCCTGGAAAATATCTCGGTATATTGGCTTACTCTGGCTAAAGTTCCAGTACATGTGCTGGTTAAGATTAGGTAGCGCGTATTTCATTTCCTGTGGTTGGGCAACAAAGCGAGAAGGGGTGTCCATCTTTCTAAGTGGGATACTATTGCCAGTCCTAAGTCTTACGAGGGCCGGGGCATTAAAAATATCCACCTATTTGGGAAGGCATTAGCTTCCAAAAGCCTGTGGAGATGCCTATTTACTCCTAGTCTTTGGTAGGAAGTCATAAAATGCAAGTACTTAAAAGGGAGTGAGGTGTCAGAATGGATCATACTTGAGTACAGGGGTCCAAGGAAAATCTCCAATAGCTGGAGAGCAATGATGGAAGCCATGTGTGTGATAAAAGACTGGTTGGCTTGGATCCCTGGGGATGGTCGGGACATCAGATTAGTGGAGGACCCTTCGGTGGGAGCAACAATTTTTTACAAATTGTTGGAAGGCTTGAGAAGGGAACTTCATCTCAAAGGTTTGCATAGATTGTCACATATTGGGTCAGTGGATGAGACTAACCCTTTAGGCTGGAACTGGATGTCATCGACCCAATTAGACTTGAGGGGAGCTTGACAGGTGGAATGGGATAGGTACACCTCGAGCTTGGGATATTGTGGCTACTCACTGTCCTTAGAGTGTGATTCTCTGGTCTGGTCCTGGGATGGCAAGGAAGGGAAAGTTTCGGCAAAGGGGGCCTATGAAGCTCTTGTTTTCAAAATGCAGGCTCACATCCATAAGTGGTGGTTTAAGGATTTATGGCATTGGTAGGCTCCTTCGAAAATTTTACTATTCACCTGGTTGAAGTTGGAGAACAAAATACTGACTAGTGACAATTTTTTGAAGAGGGGAGGTATAGGACCAAATATCTGTCGTATGTGTCTTTCCTCAGTTGAAACAGTTAGTCACCTTACAGTGGATTGTTCTTTTGCAAAAGAAGTTTGGAGCGTCATAAGGTTTGATCTGTCTTTGACCGACACTTGGGGGAAAACTAATCTCCGAGACAATTTAAAAGATTGGTTAACAAAAGCTAGAGAATGGAAAGAACTACCTTTGTTTGTGTGTCAGGAGATTTGGAAACAAAGAAATTCAGTGTTGTTTGAGAATGGGGCAAAATCTACATTGATGATAAAAAATAAAGCCATAGCTGCCTACTTGGAAGGGAGAAAGAAAGTAGATAGGTCCCCGAGAGTGACCTCTTTGCCTCCAAGGAGGATAATGCAGATGCTAGAGGGTTTTTTCGATGGAGCTTCTCAAGGAGATGGTGGTAGGTGTGGGGTTGGGGCAGTGATCCTACTTCCTACAAACTTCACTTTAAAAGTGAGCCTTATGTGTGGAAAAGGAACAAATACAAGAGGAGAGCTTATGGCCCTGTGGGTTCTATTGCATATGGCACATTCCAGAAATATAGATAGTTTGCAAATCTTTGGTGACCCTAAGATTGTGGTGGACTGGTTCAACTCCAAAGCCCGTATCTAGGTGGTGGGTTTAATGTTCTGGATGAGGAAAATAAGGAAACTCGAGCAGACTTTGTCCGTTCTCACTGTATCTCATGTATACATGGATTATAACACTATTACATATGGATTGTCAAAGTGGGCTCTCCGTCTGGAAGTGGGATTTATGGTCTGTGAAGAAGTGGTTGGGAGAAACCTTGTTCGAAGATCCACCTTCTATCTTTTTTGAAGCATGTCTTATCTCGCTCTAAGGATGTTTGATTTCTTATGTAATTTTTGGACTAGCCCCCTTGTTCACTATTTGGCCAGTCAACATTTTAATGCCTTCTTCTAGGGGTGTTACTTTTGGCTTTTTCTTATTCCTAGTACTTGGGAGATTTTCTCGGATGTACAAAATTGGAATCTCTAATTTTTTGGCCTTTACCCTTGTAAAGTTTTGTTTCTTTTTCTCAGTGGGGTTTTGTGGAGAATGGACTGCAGGACAATGACGACTGTGGTTAGTGGTGTATTTCTCAGTTAGCTCTTGTAATGTCACAAACCTATATTCTAATATAAGTTGATATTTTTTTTATGAAAAAAAAAGATATATCTTTATGTGATACACCTTTTAATTATTTTAATGCCAAGTTCCATAATTTACATATATACTTTTGAATAATGTTTATCTTTATATACATACAATAATAAACCACTTGGTAGTTGGTGGGTAGTAAATAGGCTCACTAAGTAGTTAGAGGAAATAATGTAATAAGAAGGGGTAGTTGGCATAAATCATTAGGAATACTCTTGAGAAAGTATAAATACACACGAGTATCATTGTATTGAGATATGTTAAATGTTGGGTGTATTGTATTGTAACAAGGATGCCTTGTGAAGTGTTTCCTTCTATAAAGAATATTTGATGGTGTTATCCTACCTTGTGTTCTTCTCTATACTTTTGTATTCTTTATGTTGTGAATGTTTTGGTATTTTTGAAGTTAAGGGTTTATTCTCAAGCTTAATGGTTTATCTCATCTTATCTCTATCAAGGTTCCCTACATTATGTTTCACCACCAGACCACTAGAACCTCACACTAATATTGAACTTGAATCACTCGATGAAAAACCACCTACTCTTGCACGTAAACCACTTCCTCTTGATCTTGCACCACCAGAAGAAGGACAACCTACTCCCACACTCACAACCATAGAGATACCTGAAGCCACATAGGTGCCACCTATCCCTACACTTCAAGAAACAACCACTGCACCAACATCCACAATCAGAACCTCCCTATAGCTTGGGCCCATGGATAAGACAATCTCTAATCACAACCCAACTATTATATTATAATGACATATTCATATTAATAGTTTTTCCTATTTAATTAGCTTTCTTAATGTTCCCACATTAATTAAAAAAGATTTCCATTAGAAGAAGTTAAATACACTTGGGGTTGAGTTTTTTTGGATTGGTTTGAAAATTTATCTTTCGATTTTAATTTATAATATATTTACAAGAAAAATTAACATTAATGTACTGATTAGGTTATGGTAACAAAATTTTTAATAGAATATGATATAAATTAAACAAAAAACAAATAAATCAAATAGCTTTGAGAGTTAGTTTGATCGATTTGTACCATTATCATAAGACATTGTTGGTAATTTGATGTGTTGTGTTGGTCCCTGGTTTGATTTCCATGGGGTTAGTTCTCCAAGTATATGCTTCTTACTTTACACTGATACCATCTTCAAAATGAAGAGAAGCGCTGGAGAGTTTCTCGAGGAGTTATCTCCAAGGAAAAAAAAACAAATAAATCAAATAAATGACATTAAGTAAGAGGATTTGTATGTTTCTATATGAGAGGGAGCATAAAAAGGAAAAGAGCTTTGCCATATATCTATCATACACAAATTTACATAGTAGTTAAATGAAATGCCCATTCAATGATTGAAGGCATTTTAGTTTTATAATTGTTAGCTAATGTTTGTCTACCAAAATTTTGTGTGTTATTATTGGCATTTAGGTGTAACAATTTTTATTCATGCTAAAATTATTGGCATGCATGGGTCATTGAAGTGTGTGAATAATGGAAAATTGATGCGTCCACTGATGTAGAGACTCTACAGGCATTACAAATCCAATATCGTTGTTGCTCCTTGTACTCCATGGGGATGTTATGTGCCCTAATCTTGAGTTGTGCTCATTTGTGGGGGTGTTGAAGTGCTCTGAATGGGAATGGTCAATGGAACAAGGTTGTTGACAAGAGTAGCGCCAATGGTTGTGTTGACAAGATCATTGACAATAGAATCTTTAACAAGCAACCTGCTAGCGAGCAGAGTATCAATAAGAAGGCCATTAATAAATTACGTGTAAACAAGAATGTCATCAATTAGCATGTTGTCGATAAGAAAGATCTTGACATCAATGAAGCATCCTGTGTCAATAAGAAGGCCATTAATAAATGACGTGTCAACAATAATGTCATTAATTAGCATGTTATCGACAAGAAAGATCTTGACATCAATGAAGCATCCATAGTGGTTGTCATTGTTAATGATAAGGGAGTACCTGGATCATCACTCCTATCGAAGTCATCGAATATTAAGTAAACCTTTTTTAATAGTAATCATCACAAATTAGGAAACCTACTCACTTTAATAGCGAATAAATAATTCCTTATTTGATTTTTTTTGATAGCGAGTAAATAATTCCTTATTTGATTTTTTTTTGAGTGACTTCAATTTTATAAAAAAAAAATTAGTATTTCTTTCTTTGCGCATATATATAATTAAAAAAAAAAAACATAATAGCATGTCTACATCAGCTACGTAACAATAAAACAACTATATAACAACATAACGTTGAAAATAGTATAAACAAACGCATATATATATAATTAAAAAAAAAACATAAAGTAAAACAACTTAATGCTAACATGTCTACATCAGCTACGTAACAATAAAACAACTATATAACATCATAACGTTGAAAATAGTATAAACAAACTCCATGATTCCAAATGACATCTATGAAGATTCTTTAGAATTCACATGCCCCAAGCACAAAATGTAATTACCCTCGGCTCATTTTTCGTATGTCAGGGCATCAATTTCTTTAGAGGAATCTTTATTGATGTATTTCGAAAATAGTTGTATAAAGGCAAAAGGAAAAGAGACCATATAAATCTGTCCAATCAAATTGGGTAGTAGAGGTAAAAGTCTCGCGTAGCATCGAATGTTCGGTGAAAAAGAAAGGAAGTTTACACATATGGCAGAGGGGGCACCAAATGAAGATGTGATGTGAAGAAGATGCGACATGTTTGATAGGATGTGAAGTAAAGTAGGAAAAACATTCTAAAAGGGTCCACAAACTTTTGATGTGATGTGAAGAAGATGCGACATGTTTGAAGGGATGTGAAGTAAAGTAGGAAAAACATTTTAAAAGGGTCCACAAACTTTTGTTGTCGTTGTGCAATTTCTAAATTCGAAAGGGATCTCTTATATAACAATTCTCATGAACATGATGGAAACATGGATATGATGGCGATTCCAGTTTTCTAAATGCTTACGAACTTCACACAGGCCATATTAAACGAGGTTTGAGTTGTGTTGAAATTTCACACTTTTCGTTAAAGTTCTGGATCTCCACGCCCATTTATACAACGATGGGGCCGTCAAAACATGGACTTTCATTAGCCTTTTTCCGATTGTCAAAGTAAACCATGTATCAATCATGCCATCGGAGATAAAAACAAAGGGTTTCTTGACATAATTGACCTAAAACAACCAATTTTTTTTTAAATGATCTCGGGAATACGAAATATAATGCAGGAACGCTCATGTTTATTTGAAAGTCAAAAGAAAACCCTAATTAGTTGTGAAAGTCGAGAGAAAATCTCGTTTCTTGACATAATTGACCTAGAACAACCCTTTTTTCTTTTAAATGATTTCGGGAATACGAAATATAATGTAGGCAGGCTCATGTTAATTTGAAAGTCGAGAGAAAATCTCAACAAAAGTCGAGAGAAAATCTCAACAAATCTCTCTCCAAGAGAGTGCTTTGTGCTTTAACTCGGAGCTTATTTTATTTAATTACCTCTTTTTACCATAATTAAAAGATAAAATATTGTTATTAAAATAGTTTTAGATAAGCACGAGTTTAGCAATATAATATTGTTATTAAAATAGTGTCATATACACATAAGATATTGTTATTAAAATAGTATTAAAATATTGTTAATAAAACAATGTTACATAAGAATGAGCGTCATATACACATAAGGATTACATAATAGCTTCTTTTAAAAATAGCGTTACATAATAAGTTCATCTAAAATTACATGGATACAATTTTTATACAATGCAATGCAAGATTACTTTATAAACTTATAATCTATAATAACTTCATCTAAAAAGTACATGAATACAATTTTTATACAATGCAATGTAAGATTACTCTATAAACCTATAATCTAAAAAAGTTTAGGATACAATTCCTATATAATACAATATTCTTCTATAAGATTATCCTATAAACCTATCATAGAGTAGAATACAATTCTTATACAATACAATATTCTTTTATAAAATTACCATCATAAAGTGAATTCACCTAATATATTGTTTCAAATATAATATTCCAAACATTTACAATTATATATCTAGAAAATAAACAATGTATATGGTATATGGTTGTGTGTATGTTTCATTTGTGAAATCCATTATTGAAAGATGATTTTATATGATGATTTCTAAAAAACTAAAAGGCAAATATATTGAAGAGAGTATAAAAGATCACGGAATTTATTCATTTTGTTTTTTCATTTATTATACTATGTTATTTGTTGAATTTCTCTTGGAAATAAAAGAGGAAGTAAGACATTAATACAATCTTTTTGGTTTGTGTATTTAGATGAGTTTATCATTGTTCCACAACCAATATTTATGGGTTTATGAACATTAATACA
>JASDQU010739908.1:0-18767 GCA_032191745.1 Picea mariana
TAGACACTCCCTAACTCAGACTCCGATGTTTGATTTTAAATGGCCTTTAAGAGTTTCCTCTCTAACCTAATCCAAGGCCCTAATCCTGAACTAGTTGGTTAACCCTACAAACATAAAAGTCTAATAAATTTTAGATTTAGCATTAATTTTATGGCTTTGTCTTATGTCAAGGGGTATGAAAGTGAAACTGATGATGTGTAAAAGACGAAAGTAGAAATGAGTAAAAATCTGGAAACAAAAAGTTTACTTAATGCAAAGTTTAAACAACTTTTCAATTTTTTTTTTTTTTTAATTTTCTAAGATTTTGGACAGCAAACTCAAAAGGAATTTCACTCAACTACGAGCTACTTATGATCTAAGTAAAATGAAAAAACTTATGAAATAAAAGACTTTTCCCTGGCTAATAATGCAGAATCACACTTTTCAACCAAACAAGAAAATGAAAGATATTTTTTTTTATTTATTTAAATGTTGATAAAGCAAAAAGGAAAAATACCGACAAGTAAAAACCAAGAAAAACAATTTTCGCCTAATCGCAGATCGCAAAGAATCACTTCAACAAATCACACACTAGCAACTTTAAAAAATGACTTTCACACTTGTCTAAAAACCCTAAAAAATTCTTTTTTATGACAGCTTTTAAATGAGAAAAAGAAAGCTAAGGCTAAGATTAATCCTAAGCTACTGACTGCTAAGACAGAGAGTCAAATACCTGAGAGGAATAACTCTCATCAAGGGAAAGGATGATTGCCTTACCCTCAACAAAAACTATCATGCCCAAGCATGCTACTGATAATCCAACAACAAGCATGTGAACACGAGTTGTATAGAGCCAGAGGGCGTGTACACATGGGATAACCTTCTACAGGCTACGTGTATCTCTTAAAATATGAGAAAAAATAAAAATAGACAATCTAAACCAGGAAGAGACCAACGATATTGATAACCAGGATCTCCTAAAGGCTTGGACACTCTTTTAAACAAAAAAAGGAAGCAATGTAAGGAAAAAATTTGTAAATCAAACCAATCTGAGACAAGACTGCAAACAACCAAGAATTAGAAAGAATTCTAGAAAACCCCTGAGAATGTCTGATTCTGATAAGGAAGAGGATGACTACCTCAAACATTTTCTGGACTCTACATGCTACTGCTACTTCTTAAGCTAGCATTCACACGCGGGTTGTAAGAGAGTAGGGTGCAGGTACACACGTGCAGACCTTATGCAGGCCATGTGTACCTCTATGGGTCTCAAAAAACATAGTCAAGCAAATAACAGAGACAACTAATATAGGAAACCAGACTCTCTGCTAGCTCAGACTTTACAGAAACTAAAAAAAATAGGCAAGAAAAGCAGTCTTTTAAAACTACCCAAAAACAAATAAAATTCCTAGGAACCCTAGAGACTTCCCCAGTATGGTCGCCAACTCTGTTGTGAGGTAAATCCCCTTACGGAATAGCAAATAGGGTTATCTTGTGCATGCATCTATGACCGAAAGAAATCTACTTTCTACCTTTGTCCCTAGACTTAAAGCCCATTCATTTTCAGCAAATACATGGTTTAGACCAACATACCTTGTTCCGGATGGTTGATATCGATCCTTCCTCCCACTTGATCACTTGTTAGCAGTCCTCCTTTCAAAGATGACCTGTATGCAAAATAAGCAACAAACTACACATGCATTTTACATATAGACTAATGGGTTAGAGATTCAAACATATATTTACTGTATTATGAAGAACTCATAAAGTGGGACGGGAAAAGCATTTATTTATTACTTTAAATGAATCAACTTACAAATGTTGAGACCGGCCACTGCTCTGTGAATCCTGATCCTAGGCTCCTCTTCAAATGTCCTCCAACTTCTTTTCTTTGTATCTCTTCTTGCACAAGGATGGCTAAAGGGTTGGGACAACGGGAATATGAAATTGGGTAGAGTTTCTTTGCTATCTTTTTCCTCTTCCAAATGGGACCCCTAGCCCTTCTTCTATAGGTTATAAGAAGCTAGGTATTTGGATGAACGCTCAGCCATGCATGGCCGAGAGTTTCAGTTAACTCACCCAAAGCTCTGTGTTTCGTCGGCAACTTTCCTTTTTTCATGCTTTTGTCGGTCCACGCGGGTTGTTTTAGGTCAGCTAGCGTGTACACGCGTGAAGTAATGGAGTAGGGCACATGGTCCATTATAAAACAGGTTTTTTAAAGAGTTGTTCAACAGTGATTTTGGCAAAGAAGGGATCTGAGATGGCCTGATGCCAAGTAAGAATGTATGGTGCAAATTAGGGTTATAACAAACACCATTTGGAGCCTTGGTTCTAAGCAAGGTGAAGAAGTCAATACTTTTGAAGGATGGGAAAACATGGGAAAAAACCATTTCAAATCCCTTTTATGTGCTCCTAAGGTGGTAAACATTGATGCTATTATTCAAATATTCCATAAATTTCCCAAATTTTTTGATGAGGAGGAGAACCAACATTTTTTGAAGAACTATCGGAAGACGAATTAAAAGAGGTTCTTCATATCTTTCAGAAGGACAAATTCCTAGGCCAAATGGATGGTCAGTCGAATTTTATCTGAGGTTTTATGACCCTTTAGGGAAATATCTTTTTTTCAGTGATTGAAGAGTCTTAGACAACTATTATTATTCATGCCCCATTCAACTCTACTTTATAGCGCTAATTCCAAAATTGGACAGCCCCAAATATTTTGTTGACTTCAGGCCAATTTCTTTGTGCAATTATATCTACAAGTTCATCTCAAAGGTTATTTAGAGAAGATTAAAAAAGGTCCCCTGGAAGAATATTACTCAAGAGAATTTTGGTTTTTTGGAAGGTAGACAAATTCATGAAGCCATTGGGGTGGCTCAAGAGGAGATACATAGTATGAAATCTCAGAAGTTAAAAGGGGTGCTATTAAAAATTGACCTCTCCAAGGAATATGATAGAGTGGACTGGTCATTTATTCGATTACTACTGACACACCTAGTTTTTGAGTTGTCTTTTATCCGGTGGATTATGGTGTGCATCTGTTCAGTTTCTCTTGCAGTTTTAATCAATGGTGCGGCCTCTCCTTTCTTCCATTCTGAGCGGGTTTTAAGGAAGTGATGTCCATTATTTCCCTTGATATTTCTGTTAGTTGTTGAAGGGATTAGTAGGGACATATCTCAAGCTTTCCAACGAGGTACTATCCAAGGTATTATGATCGGACACAATATACACCTCACTCACTTATTCTTTGTGGATGAAATTCTTGTTTTCAGTAATGGATCCATAGAGGAGTCTGGGAAGATTTGATAAATATTGGATCTCTTTATGAGGGTGATGGGGATGGTTATTAATCATCAGAAATATACACTCTCAATGTCAAGTGTTGAAGATAATATTGCTTCCCACTACCAAGTTACTTTTCATTTTGAATCTCTTAATTTTGAAAAAGGGATCAAGTACTTGGGTTTCAAACTAAAACCCAACAACTATCAAAAGGATGATTGGCTTTGGCTCATTTCAAAATTGGAGAAGAGGTTAAAATGTTGGAGTGTTCGATGGATTTCTAGGGAGGGTAGACTCACACTAACAAATTATATGTTGGAATCCATCCCAGTTTATTGGATGTCCCTTGCTTGGATTTTGAAAGGATTACTTGAAAAAGCTCGCAGTATATGTTTCAAATTTATCTGTTCCAGTTCATAATACAATAAGATATCTCCTTGGACAAGGTGGGAGAAGATATCAAAAAATAAAGCTCTGGGTGGTTGGGTTCTTAAGACTATCTTCCTTTTTCAAAATCTATTGTTGCTAAATCTGGTTGGCATATTATTAAGTTCCCTAGCCTTTGGACACAGACTTTCCACCAAAAATACATCTTTCTTGACAAACTAGAGGATTGGATTCACTCTCCGATAAATCCTATTCAAAATATGTCCACTATATGGAAAGCAATTGTTCATTCTTTCCAGGTTATTTCGAATGGTCTTTTCTGGAGAATTTGGTGGGGCTCAAAGGTCAAAGTTGGAAAATATCCTTGGCTTGGCAATTGGGTAGATCACCTCCTTCTGGATCTTGTTGTTCATCACCTGCATCAACAAGGTATCTTATTTTTCAACCAGGTAGTGGATCCTCTATATACTGATATCTGGAATCAGGCTTGGAAGAGCCCTAAATAGTTAGGCCTTGAGCCCCCTTTATCAAATGATTGGGCCTTATATACTCAATATCTCCAGGAATCTCACATTTTTTTTCAGACAAGGAGGATGAGCTTGTTTGGAAGCACACTCTTCATGGGGAATACACCCCAAAAATGGGATATATTTAACTTAATGTAGACATTCTTCAGGATGGTTTGGTTTGGTGGTGGAAAGGGTTGTGGAAGTTACACTACCCTCTAAAGGAAAATAATTTTATATGGAGTGGTGTCTACAACAAAATTCCTACATGGGAAAATCTAAGGAAAAATTCGCTTCAAGGTCTTGGGTGGTGTGCTTTGTGAAAACAAAGTGATGAGTCTGTTTCACATATTCTTACTTCATGTGTGTTTAATCAACAAATCTAGAAGGAAGTATTGTTAATGCTTCAGCAATAATGTAAGTGGAATGGGGATGGCGTGGAAGATGCTTGGCGAGAGTGGACTCTGGTCCTAACAAACAATAATAAGAAGGCTCTCCCCCTCATCATCTGTTGGGTTCTTTGACTTGCCCAAAATAGCTTAATATTTAATGAAAGGATGTGCATTACTGAAGTGGTGGTTTCCTAGGGATTGAGTATTCTTTCTCATTTTCCCCAAGAAAAGGAATCCACTAGTGTCAGAATCATTCAACCTGAATCTTATAACCCTCTCATGCCTTGTGCTTTATTTGATAAAGCCTCACAAAACCATAATCATATATGCGGGGGAGGGGAAGTTATTCATCTTTCGGAAAACAATCTCTTCAAAATCAAAATGGGTTTAGGTCGTGGCACAAACAATTTTTTTGAGCTTATGTCTTTAAAATTATTACTACTATTTACTAGTGAGAAAGGGATTCAATCCATACAACTCTTTGGGGATTCAACGAATGTGATAAATTGGGTCAGAAAGACTCAATTAATATGTCAAAATATTATACTCAGACCAATTTTGGATGAAATATTCTTGTATCAAACAAACTTTGAAAATTTTAGTATAAAGCATGTTTATCAGGAGTGGAACAAGGATGCATATTCTCTGTCAAAGGAGGGGCTTCATCTAGATTTTGGTACATGTCATATTCAAGAAGTTAAAAATAAACACACTCAGGAATACTTTCATAGGCCCTTTATAGAAGGGATAACTGATAAGCATATATAGATATTATAATTCTCTTACTAATATGTGCATAACATTGCCAACAGTGCGAGGGTGCGGGATATAGATAACTCTTTCTTAGAAAAATGTCTTCTATGCAAGTATATATTTGGCGCTAGTAATTGGTGATAATTTTCTCTCCTTTTTTGGCTTTCAGTATAGTCTCGTTTGGTTGTGTGGTAGTCTAGATACTTATTTTTTGGGGATTATATGAAGGGATATTTTTGACATGAGGCGGAGCATTGTTTATTTGTAACAACACATACATAATCCATGCATGAAGGTCCATTCCATGTGTTATCACTCAAATGCGCACCATTAAAATTTTAAGTTCTTCACCAAATTTTGTGCTAGATTTGAAAAATCCTAGGGTCTTTTGTCATTCCCATATCCTCCATATTCTTTCATTGATCCTTGATTATCTCTTATTGTTTTTTTTTTGCCAAATCCTGCAATCTTCGTCCTGGTTTGCATTATAGATGTGAGATTTCCTATCATAGTCTGCCAAAACAACATACCTTGTTAACACTTTATATCCTCTTAAGAACTCAATTTCTTCACATGGGTGTGCATTTTTTTCTATTGTCAAAACCCATTGTTATGGGAAGATGCATTGTTATGCCAAGTGTTGAGATTTAAATGCTAACAAACCAATTCATCGTGGATTTTTCTACTCGAGATAGACAATACATAGGAGAGACAAGTACCCAGGTGTCAAGACTATTGCCCAGTGTCAAAAAGGATGTCAAATTGGTATCAAATTCTAGAGTGGAATCGCCAAATTTCGAGCATATTTCACCAAGTAATTAAGTTTGTCTTGTTACACCAGTGCTTTCTTATCGGTGCGTGGTGAGTAAAGATGATAGATATGCCCCAATTTTCTTGTTCGAAGCTATGGAGAAAGACCAAAATGGAACTATGTGTCCCTTTTAGTATTGTTCGAGCATAAATTGCAATGTAAGTTATTGCTAAGGAAATTTCAGTTACATAATGGACCATGAGCGAGGAACTAGGGAGGAAGACTTCACCAAGAATCCAATGATTGTGCCTCCATGCATAATGTCAACCTAGAAACCAGTGCCGATTGATAAGATTCCTATTTCTTTTTTGTGGTGGATGGATTGGATATTTTTCATATGAAACTGTCAGGGTATTAAACAAGAGTCTGATGAAATACCAGAGGACACATTTAAAAACATAGTGTAGCATACCAAGGAGAGGGTCTTAAGGGAGTCTATGTATCAAGACTGTAAACAGGACATTTCCCATAATCTGCATTTTTCAGAAACCAGAAGGTTCCAAGTTGCTAGATCCTGAATCTAAAGACTCTCCTAAAGATGATTGTGAAGATGAATTGGTTATTTCAATGAAGGAAATTCTAGCCATTAGTCAAGACCACTATTTTTATAAAAGGATTATAAAATATCTAATTGTGTAGGGTTTGTTGAGATTGAAGGACTCAACATTACAATTGCGTTGCAGAAATTTTGACATGTAGTTAGTATAGTTTATTCTGGAAGAAATGACAGTGGAGACAGTAGCTGGAGAAGTTCGAATTCATTTCACCTTTTTCAACCTTTTTCTAACCTTCAAGAACATTTCCAAAGTATTGGAGCTATCTGAAAGAATCAAAACAATGAAAACTTTCCTATAGGTGACATTTTGCACAATTTTTGGTCAAAAAGTCCAATTTCGACTCAGTTGGAGTAATTTTAGGAACATATGATGACTCCTCCTTAAAAATATCATCAAACCTCATCCATAAATGTAGGTGGCATTCAATTTCAGTATTGTATTTCAAAGAGAAAATTAGTGTTTTGGTTTTAATTTCATACAATCAACAATTAAAGGAGATTTACAGAAATCTATGGAAAGTTCGCTATGAAATTTACTACAAAATGTACTATGAATTCTTGTTCTAGAGGTTTCAAAGGATCAATGGTTGCCGTGTCAATATGGATCTTTGTCAGTTTCTAGAAGATTAGTTATGAGTTGGAGGGCCATCTGTCAAAGGGAGAAATGCTCAAAAGGGATATTTCATCAGCATAAAGAAATGTTAGGGGCGTGGCCAACATTACCCTATTTTTTAGCATTTTAGTTATTTTTTGTTATCCACATGTTGTCTTTCCATTTTGAGTGCACATGAATCATATGATAGGGTTGTTATTCGAATGATAGTGTCATCATTGATAGTGGGAGATATAAAAAGACTATTGTAAGTATGATAGAAGGGTTAGAAGGAGCTAAGCGGGAGGGGTCTTTCGACCAAGAGAAATTCAGAAGTGGTTATCACTGTGTACTTTTCTTTCTCTGTATTTTTTCAGATCTATGATTCCCATCAATAAAGATCAGATTTTCCTTTTCATTTTTGTTTTCCTCTGTTTACTAATATTAATGAGTCATTGGTTTACTCTTCTTCTTATTCATACAATGATTAAGTGAGATCTTCATTCTTTGCATTGGTGATATAGAATTTGTTAATACACAGATTTTCACTGTGAGTTTACTGTCATAAATGTTGCAAGTATCTATGACATGTTCAAATCACAGTTTTATTTTTCTCATTCATTTATCAAGTCTATTGTCTGATCTGAAGTTGCTAAGGCAACTTTTGTTGAAGGATATAATTGGGAATGTGTACAGTACATGAATATGATTGTCCTTATGGTCAAATCCCTGTGACTTTAAAACTTATCTTTTAAGATTAAAATTTGAATTCTTTGCATGTTACCAAGGTCACCTGATTTACAGTTTAGGGTGACTCTTGGAGTGATAACACCATGCACATACATAATGTAATTTTTCTTCTATATGAATAAAAGTTACACTTTTTTTCGAGGAAAACAAATATATTTTTATTGCTATTGAAAATATGATATCATTGATTGAATGATCCTTATTTAAATGGTATAAAAGATCAAATCTCATGTATTCAATTAATTATATATAAAGATGATGTCATTTGACATACAAAATTATTTAATTAATTAAATATTTTTGAAAAAAATATTTAAAAATAACAATATATAAATACACAATGTTTTTGGAAAGGATGAGTGTAATTTATTCATATAATTTCTCTATATAAAAAGTTCTTAAATGTTTTAATGTTTTTTTTTTCCTAATGATGTATTTAAATGAATGTTTAAATTGTTTTTAGGAAACTAAGATCTATAGTAATAATTTATAAATAATAACATTTCAAATAGTGATATGAGAAATTTATACTAGTATTTATGGTATTAATAGGATGAAACAATGAGTGGAATAATAAAATTAGCTAAATTCTATAAGAAATTTATATTAGTGCTTATGGTATTAATAGGATGGATCAATGAGTGGAATACAAATTTAGTTAATTTATTTATTATTTTGTTATTATCACTAGTATACATATATTAAACAAGTGTTGTATGGCAGTGTAGTCCCTGCCAAGCAGGGTATAAGGTAAATTGTGGAAAATGGGGTCAAATTGTAAATGACGAAAGTGTTTGGTGAAAAATGTATATCATGGATGTGGTGTATGCAACATGTATATAACAGAACATGGGGCATAAAATTTCCTTAGCGTTAAGGCGCGACCCCGCGGGGAGATAATTGGCTAAGTGTTGAAAGGAGCTGCGCTCAATCGGGCTCATGATGTGATGATATAGGACCATTAATTTAAATTGTATTTATATTAATGTATTGTAATAGATAATTTGTGGTCAAAATGTAGACCATGTTCCAATATGTGAAGGAATTGTAGACCATGGAAGTTTTTAGTGCAAGATTTATACAACGGAATTGTAGATGATGCAAGTTTTGGGTGTAAGATCTATAATAGCGCATCGAACTATAAATGGCGGAAGTGTTTGGTGCAAAATGTATATCAAGGAAGTGTTGTGTGCAACATGTATATCACAGAACATGAGGCATAAAATTTCATTATTGCTAAGGCGCGACCCCGCGGAGAGATAATTGGCTAAGTGTTGAAAGGAATTATGGTCGGTCAGGCTCATAATGTGACGATATACCACCAATCGAGGAGTTCGAAAAAATTCATGTTCAAGTTTAAGTATATTTATTAAATTTTTATTTATATTAATGTATCGTAATAGATAATTTGTGGTCCAAATGTAGACCATGTTCCAATATGTGAAGCAATTGCAAACCACGGAAGTTTTTGGTGCAAGATGTATACATCGGAACTGTAGATGATGCAAATTTTGGGTGCAAGATCTATAATAGTGCCAACCCGGGGGTCATTCAGGCTCCCGTAAATCATTGTTGAATATGGTTTTTTTTGTTGTTAATGGCAATAAGCGAACCACTGAGTTGTCATGAGTAGAAGAAGAATATGTATACAATTTGACAGGCGAGGCCTTACATCTCCTCGGGAGGCCTTGTCACCCTATTTTGAAGCCTATCTGACCATTTTTCCTCTCTACTATATTTCTCGTTACTTAGCCATTTTTCCAAAAATGTACCAATGGGTGCATTGGCGGTCGGACCGGCTCACATTTGTGCTTGTGATTTTATATCGTGACTCCGACTGAATGCTAACATCCACTTTGAATGACGTAAGTATTTTCTACAAAATGTATATCATGGAAATTTTGTGTCCAACATGTATATCACAGAACATGGGGCATAAAATTTCGTTAGCGCTAAGGCATGACCCCTGAGAGAGATAATTGGCTAAGTGTTGAAAGTAACTGTGGTCGGTCAGGCTCATGATGTGATGATATAGGACCATTAATTTAAATTGTATTTATATTAATGTATTGTAATAGATAATTTGTGATCCAGATGTAGACCATGTTCCAATATGTGGAGGAATTATAGACCACGGAAGTTTTTGGTGAAATATGTATACAACGGAACTGTAGATGACGTAAGTTTTGGGTGAAAGATCTATAATAGCACGTCAAACTATAAATGACAGAAGTGTTTGGTGAAAAATGTATATCACGAAAGTGTTATGTGTAGCATGTATATCACAGAACATGGGGCATAAAATTTTGTTAGCGCTAAGGGGTGACCCCACAGAGAGATAATTGGCTAAGTGTTGAAAGGAACTGGGGTTGGTCGGGTTCTTGATGTGACAATATAGGACCAATCGACGATTTCAAAAAAATTCAGGTTCAAGTTTAAGTATATTTATTAAAATTGTATTTATATTGATGTATCGTAATAGATAATTTGTGGTCCAAATGTAGACCATGTTCCAATATGTGGACGAATTGCAAACCACGTAATTTTTTGGTGCAAGATGTATATAGCGTAACTATAGATGACACAATTTTTGGGTACAAGATCTATAGTAGCGCCAACCTGGGGGTCGTTCGGGCTCCCGTAAGTCGTTGTTGAATACGTTTTTTTGGTTGTTAATGGCAATAAGCGAACCACTAATTTATCACAAGTAGAAGCAGAATATATATACAATTTGATAGGTGGGGCCTTAGTCTCCTCGGGAGCCCTTGTCACCCTATTTTGAAGCTCGTCTGACCTTTTTTCCTCTCTACTATATTTCTCGTTACTTAGTCATTTTTCCGAAAATGTCGCAATGGGCGCGTTGGCGGACGAACCAACTAACATTTGCGCTTTTACTTTTATATCATGACTCTAATCGACCACTAACCATTTGATGCCTAGCCACTTTTCAGATGCAAATTTCCAAATAGGCGGGCTCTATAACTGGGGTTGAATTGTATATGAAGAAAATGTTTGGTACAAAATGTATATCATGGAAGTGTGGTGTGCAAGATGTATATCACAGAATAGGGGGCATAAGAAATCGATAGCGTGAAGTCGCAACGAATTGTAGAGTACGAAAGTTCTGGGTGCAAGATGTATATCATGCACTTGTATATCACAAAAGTTTTGCGTGTAAGATTTATAATAGAAACAACCTGGGGGTCGGTCGGACTCCCATAAGTTGTTGTTAAATACGTATATCACGGAACAGAGGGCATAAAAATTCGATAGCACTAAGTCGTGACCCTGCGGAGAGATATTTGGCTAAGTGTTGAAAGGAACTACAATCAGTGGGGCTTATGATGTGACGATATAGGACCAATCAATGAGTTTGGAAAAAAGTCAAGTTAAAGTTTAAATATATTTATTTAAATTGTATTTATATTAATGTATCTTAATAGATTTTTTGTGGGAGAGATGCAAACCATTTTCCATTATGTGGACGAATTGTGGATCAGGGAAGTTTTGGGTGCAATATCTATAATAGCGCCAACCCGGGGATAAGATGGCATGAATACCCTCTGCATGTTACACATTTTTCACTGAAGTGGGGTCAAATTGTAAATGACGGAAGTGTTTGGTGAAAAATGTATATCACAGAAGTGTTGTGTGCAAAATGTATATCATGGAATAGGGGGTATAAAAATTCAATAGCACTAAGTCGTGACGCCGCAGAGAGATAATTGGCTAAGTGTTGAAAGGAACCATGGTCGATGGGGCTCATGATGTGGCAATATTGAACCAATCAACGAGCTCAAAAAGAAAAAGAGGTTCAAGTTTGAATATATTTATTTAAATTATTTTTATATTAATGTATCTTAATAGATTATTTGTGGGTGAAATGCAAATCATGTTCAAATATATGGACGAATTGTAGACCAGGGAATTTTTGTGTGCAAGATGTATATGGAGGAACTGTAGATGGCGCAGGTTTTGGGTGAAATATTAGTTGTCACCAATAAAAGAAGAATGAATTTGAATTGAAGATGGCATGAATACCCTCTTCGTGTTACACATTTTACACTGAAATGGGGTCGAATTGTAAATGACAGAAGTGTTTGGTGCAAAATGTATATCATGAAAGTGTTGTGTGAAAAATGTATATCACGGAATAGAGGGCATAAAAATTTGATAGTGCTAAGTCATGACCCTGCAGAGAGATAATTGGCTAAGTGTTGAAAGGAACTGTCATCAGTGGGGCTCATGATGTGACGATATAGAACCAATCAACGAGATAAAAAAAAGTCAGGTTCAAGTCTAAATATATTTATTTAAATTGTATTTATATTAATGTATCTTAATAGATTATTTGTGGGCGAAATGAAAACCATGTTCCAATATGTGGATGAATTGTAGACCATGAAAGTTTTGGGTGCAATATGTATACTACGGAACTATAGCTCGGGAACCCTTTTCACCCTATTTTGAAGCCCGTCTGACCATTTTTCCACTCTACTATCTCTTTCTCGTTACTTAGTCATTTTTCTGAAAATGTCCCAATGCGCGCGTTGGCAGATGGACCGACCACTAACCATTCGATGCCTAGCCACTTTTCAAATCACAGATGCCTGGATAGGTGGGCTCTATAACTGGGGTCGAATTGTATATGACGCAAGTGTTTGGTGCAAAATGTATATCACGAAAGTGTGGTGTGCAACATGTATATCACGGAACAAGGGGCATAAGAAATCGATAGGGTGAAGTCGCGACGAATTGTACAGTACAAAATTTCTGGGTGTAAGATGTATATCGCGCACTTGTAGATGACAAAAATTTTGGGTGAAAATTTTATAATAGCGCCAACCCGGGGGTCAGTTGTAATCTCGTAAATTGTTGTTGAATATGTATATCACAAAATAGAGTTCCATAAAAATTTGATAGCTCTAAGTCGTGACCCTGCAGAGAGATAATTGGATAAGTTTTGAAAGGAATTTTGATCGGTCAAGACCATGATGTGACGATATAGGACCAATCAACGAGTTCTAAAAAAGCCAAGTCCCATACCACCAATGTATTTATATTTAAATTGTGTTTATATTAATGTATCTTAATAGATTATTTGTGGTTTGTTATTGCACAGTTTGTAGGAAAGGTTTAAGTAGCTTGAAGTCAAGGCTCAAACTGGCATAACAAGAGCTTCCCCACCCACTGTCACCTCGATGGGGGGCTCTTTCTATTTAGGGTGGCTAATCCCAAGGGAGACGTCCCTAGTAATCTGGGGTGTTTGAAGGAAAAGGATTAAGGATTAGAGGCTCAAAGGTTAAGATAGGCTTTCCCTTCACAAATTACTGCCAAGAAGATAGTCAAGGATGAAGGTATCCCACTGAGAAAGGCACCTGTTTGTGAAACAAGGCAAATGAAACTAAAATGTGCATACAGTGGTTAGTACTTCAAAATATCAATGACTATCTTTAATACATATGAGCAATAATAGAAGTAATTATTGACGAAGTCAATGATTGCAATTGAAGCTGAGACTTATAATATTACTTCCTCAATAAATACAAAGATATATTGGCATTCAATGTGTAAAATCAGATCCTTGTACTATCACAATGCAATAAATGTGCTCATATATATAAATATTGTTGTTGCGTTACTACACAAGTTAAAGGTGACGTCAGCCCTAACTTTAGGTTAATTTTATCTAGACAAATAAGTGGATGTTTTTCAAACTAAACCAATGAAAATGTTCAACACTTAAATGTTTATCAAAGGATGACAAATCCACAACGTTTTGCACTAAACAAGGGATAAAAGGAGGCTTGACGTCATCAATATTGTTGTTGCTGCGTCACTATGCTACAAAGGTGACGTCAGCCCTAATTCTAGGTTAGTTTGAGAGGCAAAGAGGTGGACGCTTTGCTACTTGGGTCAATGAAAATATTCAACACACCAATGCCAATTGCTAGATGACAAAGTCACAACGTCTTATACCAAACAAGAGATAAAAATAAGTGTGATGTCACTAGCTAGTTAGGGTTAGGTTAGCTAGACCAAAAGGTGAACGTTTTGCTAATTGGGCCAATGAAATTGCTCAACACCTTTATGGCTATCAATGGATGACCTAGCCGCAAGTTTTAAACCAAACAAAAGTTCAAACAAGGCAAGACATCATCAGAAATTAGGGTTAGTTTGAACGCTAGGGTTAGTAGGGTTTCAACTTAAAAGCTTGAAAAAAGGTTGTTTTAAACACAAAGAGCTCAACGTTTTAAGTTTTAGACTAGTGCCTTGGGTTAATGGAGTCAAATGGAGAGAGACTGGAGGGTTGGAAGGACTTAAAATTAAGGACAGGAGATTTAGGTTTGATGGTGCTGCAATGGCAGGGCCACCAAATCAAAACCCTAAGGGGAGGAGGCTCATTCCGGTGTAGCTAAAGCTAGGCCTCATGCTCCTCCCTCTTTCCTTAAGACTCTTTGGCAAAATGGCTAGCTATAAAACATAAATATATGGTTGAAAAGTGTTGCTTGGGGGCAAGGATTTTCAAACCCTAAGAATCAAACCCTAAGAATCAAACCCTAGGTGTAAAATCAATTAGGCCTAAGACGTCTTCTTTCTTCAATTTATGTTTCAAACTAACTCAAGAAAAAGATGAACTAGTGTAGCAATGGCTAGGCTAGGTTCTTCTTAATCAAATGGCTAAATAAGTCTTTATCATGGGGACATGAAGCAATGACCTACTTGTGTGCTTGCTCCCTAGGGTTTCAATGATTAAGAAAAATATTAACAATGTAACCACAAAAGTAAGATATTCTACCTACAACCATTCAATCAAGAAGTTTTGCATGCAAAATATACTTACAAATCAATGAAGAGCCAAATCAAACCCTAGTTGTAACACCTTCCAATGATAAAAAAAACCATGTATATGCCAAAGATAATCCCTCCAAGTGTAGCACCTCAACTCCAAGAGCCAAAAATAACCAAGACAAAGACTAGAAAAAATCTCTAACAAGAGAGCAAGTTGTGTTATGTCCAAAATGAGGCTCAACGTCCTCAATATATATCATCCAAATGACCTTGAATTACAAAATAGGTCATTAAAAACAGTCGACAAGGATGACTTAACAATATTCCATCATTTGTCACATTAAATGCTAAAAATGTCAAACTAGAGCTAAAAAGGGAGACGTCAGGCCCCTCTGAGGGAGACGTTGGCCCTTTTTTGGCATCACCAGCATCCAGAAGGCAAAACGTTGGCCCTCTTGGGGCTCCTGCAACCTGCCACATGTGCCAAACAAGCCCAGCACACTGCCATCTACTTCAGAAAACGTCCAGCCTGTCCTGGGTGGCATCCTATCCATCAAAGCCATCATCCCATCTGTAGGGGCTGATCCCCCCTAGGTCAAATCTCTGCCACAGTGTCCTGGTGAGGGCGTCCTTCTGTCTTCTTCATGCAAGGGCTCATCATGACGTTGTCTTGCCTCTTCCATCCCAACAACCATCTGATGGGCTCTTCAGCCCCATGAAGGTCCGATCTAATCATCTCCCCATGTGTACCGGTCCTCTGGTACCTGTCCACCGGGTATGGTCCTGCACATCAAAGACTATGCCCTCCATGGGCTCATCAGTCCTAGAGATCATAGAAATGTAAATCATATTTCATTATTAAATTTATCAAATATATGCATGAAATCCCTAACATATCATCTAAAAGCTCAATGATATTACAGAAATCTACTATACAAAGCTAAGGAAACCAACAGGACAACCTATTGGGCTAGTACCCACAAGAGATGGAAAGTTTCCTCAGGAGATCATTCAAGCCATGTTTTATGCGGTGATATGGTTTTTAGGGATGTCCAGTCATAGTAAGACCAAGGGCAGGTGCTGTCTGTGGGTGCCTTTGTAGGAGGCGAGTTGTACCCGTCATGGATGCATTTTTTCCAAGCCCTTTTATTGCCTCATCTTTCTTTTATTTCTTTTCTTTCTTTTTTACTTCAAGGTCTAACCAGAGGACACTGCCTTGGCTTGGTGGCCAGAGCTGACAGTGTTACCCACTGGCATCTTCGCAAAAATGATAAGGCTGGCTCGTGATGAGACCCCCTTTCCTTTGGCCATGCAACCAAAGGTCACTGCCCTGGCTTGGTGACTAGATAGTAGTAATTTCATACTGCTAAATACCTATGAACATAATGGGCCGGCTCGTGATGAGACCTCCCATCCTCTTGGTTAGGTCTTGTTTTTATTATTATTTTTCTTAGGTTCCCTTTAGTTTCTTATCGAGAGGATTTTTATTGCCTTCTCGGGGATCCCCTGGGCAAAGCATCTCTAGGTTTTATTTCCTATGGCTTTTATCTTTTACCAGCTGCTTTTACCCCCTGGGCCTTTAGCCCCTTCTTCCCACAAGACAAGATGTAACCCTCGAAGGTCATCCTAATGGCCAGACTAGGGGAATGGGATGGATGAGCGAGGTATAAGATGAAAATATGATAAGATGGTGGGAGCGGACGATGGCTCTGCAAATCCCCCTTGGTGGCTAACCAAGACCCATGAATATCAGCTTTCTAAGTTACCCAATCAATCACCCCAACCATGGTTAAGCGGATTAGTGTAAGATCCAAGCAGTCATCAGAAATGAAAGGAACCTAATGCATATATAATAAGGTTATAACAATCAAATATGACACATACCATGATACCTCGAACCAATTACCTCATGGAGCAAGAGTCCTCTCCGATGCAAGCCCAGGCTGGTGGCGATGGAAACTGCTACTGCTGACAGGACAAATCTGACGAAGAAGAAGAGAGATGGGCCCTCCAGGGCCATGCTCAAGTCAATCCTGCTCTTGGTACTCCATGTCTAGGACCATGTGGGCCTCGAGACATGATCTCCTAGGTATCCCTAGATATCGGGGATAACATGGTCAAAATGAAAACTATGTTTCAATATGTGGACAAATTGTAGACCAGAAATTTTTGGGTGCAATATGTATAGGGTGGAATTGTAGATGACGCAAGTTTTGGGTGCAATATCTATAATAGCGCCAACCCGGGGGTCGGTTGGGCTCCCGTAAATGGCTGTTGAATACGTTTTTTGGTTGTTACTTCCAATAAGTGAACCTTTGCACTGATTTGTCACCAACAAAAATAGTATGAATTTGAATTGAAGATGGCATGAATACCCTCTTCGTGTTACACATTTTGTACTGAAATGTTTTGAAATTTGACAGGTGGGGCCTTACGTCTCCCTGGACACCCTTGTCACCCTATTTTGAAGCTCGTCCAACCGCTTTCAACGGTTCAAACATACATAAAATATCTTGGTAGGAAATGGATTATCAATTGTAGATTTGAATATATCAGACATTCTTCTCCCTCTTTTATACTCAACGGAATTCCTGTTTGTTTTTCCACTCTACTCTCTCTTTCTCGTTACTTAGCCGTATTACCGAAAATGTTCCAATGCATGTTGGTGGACGCACCCATTCACATTTGTGCTCATGTGTTTATGCCGTGACTTCAACCGATCGCTAGCCATTCGATGCCTAGCCACTTTTCAGATTGCGGATTCTCGGGTAGGCAGGTTCTATAACCAAGGTCGAATTGTAAATGACACAAAATTTATATCTCGGAAGTGTTGTGTGCAACATGTATATCACGGAACAGGGGGGAATAATAAATATATAGCGCTAAGTTGTGCAAAGTTGTGCATTGAGTTGTCACTAGTGAACGCAAAATGAATTTGAATTGAGGATGGCAGGAACACCCTCTTCTTGTTACACATTTTGCACTAAAATGTTCTGATGTATACAATTTGACAGTGGGGGCCTTACTTGTCCTCGGGAACCCTTGCCACCCTATTTTGAAGCTCGTCCGACTGCTTTCCATGGATATTTCTGTGCCCACCACCTTCCAATAAGTATATAACTCCTACAGAAACATGCAGAAAAGATCTTGCGAGCAAACGAGATATCTATCACAGATGTGAATATATTACTTTTATCTTTTGTCACGAAATTGTTGGGTGAAAAATGTATATGATGAAAATGTTGGGTGCAATATGTATATAATGTAACACGCAAGATGAGAATGCAATAGTGCAAAGTTGGGACGTCGCGGTGAGATATTTTGCCAAGTGTTGAAAAGTACGGTCGTCGGTCGAGTTCTCAATGTGAAGATATAGATGCAAATGAGGATTTGACAATCCACTAATGGATCAACCCGCAGATAATCCACGAGCACGAGAAAGTCAGGTTCAATTTTAAAGGGATTTTGTTTATGTTTATTTAAAATGTATCCCTATTAATGTATCTTACTAGATTATAAATACATTGTTTTCTTGTTAATGCGAATAAACAAAGTTGTGCACAGGGTTGTCACTAGCGAAAGCATAATGAATTTGAATTTACGATGGCAGGAACACCTTCTTCGTGTTACACATTTTACACTAAAATGTTCTGATATACACAATTTGACAGTCGGGGCCTTACATCTCGTCGAGAACCCTTGCCATCCTATTTTGAAGCCCGTCCGACCTCTTTCCACGGGTATTTCTTTGCCCGTGATCCAGGTGGATATCGGGGGCCACCCACCTTTTCCAAATGGCTCAAAACAGTTTTCTATGCACTTTGGAAATTTACTATTTTTAGCAAGTTTTCACTTCCGGGGCCATTTTGAGGGCCTAAATGAAGTTTTTTCGAGATCAAGGTTCTCAATGATAGCTGAAGGAATAATTGAGCCCCCAAAATGAATCTCCTCGACGATACCTTTC
>JASDQU010739908.1:18898-30452 GCA_032191745.1 Picea mariana
TCTATTGTAAAAAGGCCTTCCGAGCCTCATTGTAACCATCTTCTTGCGAATGCGAGTAGCCGTCACATCTCTTCTCAGAGATAAGCTGCCACCATTCTAGCGAGTCTTTCACTCTGTATTTTTACAGTCTCTGTACATTTCTTTCATTAATAGAAATCGTGTATTACTGTATCTCGGTGTTTATGGTGCATCTCTGATATATTTCTGTTATATTACTGGATATACGCGATATCTCTGTGCATTTCTTTATTATATCTCCGCTCTCATTTCATGCCGAAAATAATCTGGATCAGCCCGCCACCTTCGTACTCCTTTCCAAGTATATGCAATAAGTATATAAGTTCTCCAGAAACATGCAGAAAATATCGTGCGAGAAAATGGGATATCTATCACAAATTTCAATATATTAACCCTTCTTTTCCGTCCTCTATACTTATCTTTTATCATGGAATTGGTGGGTGCAAAATGTATATGACGGAAGTGTTGGGTACAAGATGTATATAACGGAACACGTGGGATAAGAATGTGATAGTGCTAAGTTGGGATGCCATGGTGAGATATTTGGCCAAGTGTTGAAAGGGACAGTCGTTGGTCGGGTTCCGATGTGAAGATATAAATGGAAATGAGGATTTGACAGTCTGCTAACCGATCAACCCATAGACAATCCAGGAACTCGAGAAAGTCAGGTTCAATTTTAAAGGGATTTTGTTTATGTTTATTTAAAATCAGGAGCCCGACAAAGTCAGGTTCAAGTTTAAAGGGATTTTTCTTATGTTTATTTAAAATGTATCCATATTAGTGTATCTTACTAGATTATTTGTGGTCCAAATGTAAACCATGTTCGAATTTGAATGGTGTTTTGGGCTCGATTTTTTTTTCTTAAACGTACAAGGAACAAAGAAAAAAATTCATGACTTTACATTTTGTATATCAAATAATATATAATATCTCCATAAACATGTAGAAAAGATCTTGGGAGAAAATGGGATATCTATCACAGAAGTCAATATATTAACCCTTCTTTTCCGTCTTCTATACTTATATTTTATCACAAAATTGTTGGGTGAAAAATGTATACGACAGAAGTGTTGGGTGCAAGATGTATACAACGAAACATGTGGGATAAGATTATGATAGTGCTAATTTGGGACACCACAGTGAGATATTTGGCCAAGTTTTGACAGGGATGGTTGTTGTTCAGGTTCCCGCAAATAATCCAGGAGCCCGAGAGAGTCAGGTTCAAGTTTAAATGGATTTTGTTTAAGTTTATTTAAAATGTATCCATATTAATGTATCTTACTAGATTATTTGTGGTCCAAGTGTAAACCATGCTTGAATTTGAATGGTGTTTTGGGTTCGGATTGTTTTTTTCTCAAAGCTAAAAGGAACAAAGAAAAAAATACATGACTTTACATTTTGTATATCGAAGAACATTTTGAAATATAGGAAGTTGCAATACATGCACAATATATAACAAGAACATGTACATCGAAATGAGTTAATTTTACAAAGAAATAAAAATTCCAAATAACAACACCAAGCATTGAATATCAGCATAGAACAACCCCAAATATTTATATTTAGATAAACAGGGTCACAAAATACATTTGAGAATATTTCCCAAAAAAAAATTTGTCGTCGAATTTGCAAAAAAAAACTATAGTTCAGTACATATTCTGTGAAATAAAAATGTGTTTGCCAGAATGACTCTGATTGGTACTGTCGTGGACTACGAAGAAAATATGTACAAGAATGAAGTTTAAAGAAAGAAGAAAGTCGACAATGGAAAACAGTAAAACCTAGCAAGAAGAAAGAGAAAATTGTTAGATCTGGATTAAAGCTTTGTTAGAATAAGTGGATGAAGACAAAAGAATGTAATCAGTATCAACTTACTATGATGGTGTGCCATGGATTGTCATTTCTTCATTGATGTCCTTTTATGTCTTTCCTCGGCTTTGACCTTCATTGCTATTCTGGTCAACAACTTTTTTCAACCATTCTTTGATGTAGCTCCTCATGGGATCCATGCTCATTTCATGCCAAATTTTTATATTGAAGAGTTCACTTTCCAAGTCCCTTAGATCAATAAACAAGTTGTGCAATGCGTCTTGAATATTTTTGTTTCCAATTGCATAACCGACTAGCCAAGTTTTCAATCATCTTCACCATATTCAAGAATGCCATAGAAATTTTCAAATGACAGTCTTTTATAGATATGAACTTGATCATCAAATGCTTGTTTGGTTAAAAACAATGAGTTTAATATCAATTTCGGGTCCAAGACTTAATTGGTGCTGCCAACTATATCTATCTCAGTTAGCTTCTTGAATAGTTTGTCTCTTTTAGATATGGTCTGGCTACATTCTTGAACAATACCAATCAAGTTCTTTACCTTTTCTTTCTAGCATGCATTTAGTTGGTCTATTTGATCCAGGGAGGAGAGATCCTCTTGTCTTCTTCTAGACTCCGTCATACCGATAACTTCAAAATCAAATGGTAAAACTGCATTGAGATAAAAAAACTTGGTCATTCTTGAGATCTGCTTGTAGATACTCATGAAAAGCATGCACTCTTGTTCCAAAAGAGACCATATTCTTTGACATCTCCCAAGCTTCTGTTATTAATTCCATTCTTTTGTTTATATTATTTTCCACATAGTCTCGGGCCGATGTGAGAAGGCTTGCTGATCCTTTTAACTTTGGCTCAAGTGTGGTGGACCCGACCATTGCCAAAGGAGTAGAAAATAGTGGAAGAGGCATTAGAGTTGCCTCCAATTATTTGATTCGCATCTTTAACATGAGGTTCTTTGTTTCAAGGTCGTTAATAGAGTTGTCTAGAGCATCTCCAATTGCTTAGTTCATCTTGGATATCTGGGAAGGGTGCATGTTGCGTAGGTTGAACTCTGAACGAGATGTTCATTTCTTATTCTTTACATCTTTGTTTCAATAATCAATTTTTTTGATTCGCTGTCAAAAAAAGTGCTCTGAAATGCAACAGACTCTTCTTCATCCAATGTATCTATGTCAGGTATGTCCATTCCAGGATTGTGAGGAGTAGTGTTGTCTAGGTGATCGTTGTTAGGGAACAATTTTTCAATGTCAATTTCTAGTTCCATATCTTCGAGGGAGAGATCGTAGATATCAAATATCTCTCCTCATTCCCTCCTATTCTTGGACTATTGTTTTCCTCTTTTTTCCCACGGGAAGCTTGTGACAACTTTCAATTTTGTCGAAGGGAGGATTCTTATCTCCTCCGCCACCTGAAGAATTGTGTGTGACTTTTTTACTTGGGTAAGTCATTGGAGTACTACCACAAGATGTTGTGGTCTTGGCTGTGGCAATCGGGGATTGGGCACTTTTTTCACCTAGGTCTTTTCGGTTATGCTTGTGCAAATCATTGGTACTAGTTCGGAGTCCATTCAGGATAGTGTAAGAGAAAGAACTATTAAAGTGGTTCCTGAACATGAAATCACGGACTTTCCAAGGCATAGAAATGAATTGTCCTTTCCTTTTTGCATGAAAAAAATGCAACCAGTAGATGTACTCCCCTGTTATTCCTGAAAAAATCATTGTACCAAATATGTGACATGGAAGGAAGCAAGGATTTTTTTTAGACCCAAAAATCCTTATAAAATTATAGTTCTCCATTTCTTCTACAGTGTCCCTCCTATCCAAGAAGATTGTCAGCTGGCCATAGAACCGAGGGAAATACCTTCCAAATATCAATGCTTTAAAAAATGAAACAAAATAATTGAAGACCTTATAAAATAGCTAGCAAGTGTCGTGTCTCCATAATTTCTAGTGCGAGAATGTTAATGGATCAAATTCAGAGTTTGGGTTCCTACATATAGATAGTCTAGGAAATGGATAGCAATTCGGCATGAAAAAAATTAAATAAGGTGGCATAAAGAATTTCTTCTACTTCCTATATTGCAATAACTAGGAAGATTTTTGAATGGAAATCAGCTTGCAGCAATGGAAGATGGTTTTTTGCTTGACCGTAAAATATAAATATACATAATCACCCAAGAGATGTCGGTTGCACTTGCTTGTCTCTTTTTCCTCGTGAAAAGGAATGTAATTTTCCAAAAATAGTTTTTACATGCACCAACCTGTAATATGGCCATGTCCTGGGGAGCGGGCACTAGGTCCTGTAATAACTTCGACAAAAGGTCTAGTTCATTGCCATGCTTATTTAAGAATTGCTTTCAATTATGTCCCTTGAAAATAGGTGTTGGGTCGAAAAGTGTTAACATATTTCGAAATACTTTAGGCGATAGGGAGATCTAGACAATCCGTTGGTTCGGAATATAGTTCTCGGTGYAGCACGTGACCAAATCCTTAAAGTAAAAAAAATAAAAATTGAGGATACAATGTGTYGTTGCAATTTTAGATGTCTAGATAACTTTCATCTGGGCAGAAGTGGAYGAGTAGTAGTCATAAGCTATGGACCACTGAAAATGTTGGTCCTCATGCCCGAAAATATTTAGGGTATCTCCACAGATGTTAGGGTCCTAACCCGCACATAGGTAGAACAATATATTCATATGTAATAAAGGTCAATATTAATAAGGCCTTGCAATAAAATAGAATAAGTCGAATGTAAGAAGACCTAATAGAAGCTTCTGCTTCTAGAAGGATCTTCCTCTAGATGCTTCTTTTGATAGACATATTTAGTATAAATAGGAGTTGAGAGTATGAGAACCCTAGCTTGGATATTATTGTAATAGAGCTCTGATCATCTAGAGGTTTCCCCCTCAAAGAGGCCCATGAACATTGCTTTCAGAATCAAAGTGTTATTTTTTTTGTTATTCTTATATCATTTCAATGCTATTGTGGTGATTATTMTGGTTATATTGTTGTTATTCTTCCATTTCTAGCATTGTATTTATGTTTTGCATACTTTTTATATTTGGTATATTACAAGTGGTATCAAAGAACTTTCCTTGGCAGAAATTGTGGGTAAATATTTTTTCAGGGTAGAGATGTATTTCAATGTCTTTAAGCCACAGAGATCTGGCGTTACGTGCATAAACCTGTGGTTGAGGGATTCATACATGCAGGAAATACAAGTGGTTCTTAAGCGCACATCTGTTGGCCACCCCTGTAACCCTTGTTGGTACCCCTTCGAGTGGTAGCACATCAGATAGCACCTATGTATGGATCGACCTAGATTTCCTAAAGCCCCCTTTAGATAAACTGATCGGTCGCATGACTGCTATAGTGCCACCGAGAACAGCACTCAGGAAGATACTCTCTAGTACCTGGGTAGTCGAGTAGTATGGCTAAGGGTATGGTCTATCCTCCTTAGTTAGTGCCCTGAGATATTGGGTCGAGTACTACTATTGGACCCCGCACATATATCAGAGAGATATAGCACAGGGAAAACCCTTTTCTGTAGAACCCTTGGTGACAACAACATAAACAAATCAAAACAAACAAGATCTATTACCGTGGAACTATGTTCTAGTTTCCAAGTTACTACACATGTATTCCTGGTTAAGAATTTGGGCATTTCATCACTGTCGTATTCTTCAAACCGGAGTATAACTCCGTAGGTGTTAAAAAAAAAAAGTCTGGAAATTTTTTCACCATTATTTGAGACCTATTCCATTGGATTCATCTCCTTGTCCTTATCACATTCATATATATCAATTTTCGGAAAACAGTTTTGACCCCACCCACCCGTTTTCAGTTATCTGATCCTCATGGCCCATACCTATAGCTAAGACTTTGAAACTTGCTTCAATACCTTGCAATCTAGTCTCACCGAGAGCCAACAAGAAGTGAAACAACTCAGTGCCAATGTTGTCACCATCAATACAACCATGCAGTCCTCAATGGAGGAAATTAAACAAGATCTGACCACCCAGCTTGAATATGTCTTTTCATCACTCTGAACCAAGATTCATATCCCTACAGATAACCCTTCCTATGAATCACCCCCACATATTGAAGGTGAACATTCCTCTCATTCCCATAAATTTCATCACCATCACTTTCAACATGACCTATGCCTTCTGCGGGTGGATGTGACCAAATTTGATGGCTCAGACCCCACTGGTTGGGTAACCCAAATGGAACATTATTTCTCTTTATACGACATTACAGATGACTTGGCCAAACTCAAGTATGGTGTTCTCCATCTAGATCAAGAATGGTGGCAATGGTGGCAATGGAAAAAACTTCATGTCAAGGGTATATTGCTTGGACACACATTGTGGCAGAGCTTTATGAATGCTTTGACACTGACACCAACCATTTGGGTCATTTGACAAAGTTGAAACAATCAGGAACAGTGGGAGACTTTATAGCTGCCTTTGAGAGCCTGGATTTTCGGACAGAGGGCATGTCTGATGCCTTTTTCTGAGAGTGTTTTATCAGTGGCCTCGAGAATAAGATTCGAGCCCATGTCCTCATGGCTCGGGCTCAAAGTTGGGTGGAGGCTACTAAAGAGATAAAGAAGCACAACAGGTTGTATCTTCTCAAAATCAAAAACACTCCTTTATACCTCACCCTAAACCAGTAAATCCCACTACTCCCTCCACTCCATTAAAGATCCAAAAATTGACCAGAGCTAAAATGGATGAACGCCAACTCAAAGGTCTTTGTTATAATTTTGATGACAAATATTTCCCTGGTCAAAAGAGGATGTTGAAACTCCCCTTGTGTCTGAGTCACCTGAAACTACTGACATAACCCCTCCCTCAGACCCTCCCGAAGTAGAACCTGCCATTTCCCTCAATGCTCTCACTGGCTTCTCCACCCCCCAAACCCTCAAGCTAATTGGTTACATCAAGCATCGGAAGGTCATCATTCTGGTTGATAGTGGAAGCACCCACAATTTTATTCATCATTGCATTTCCCAAGAAACTCATTGCTACATCCATGCCATCAATAATTTCCAAATCATGATTGCCAATGGTAGCTCAATGAAATGTGGAGGGCATTGTGAAAATGTGAGTCTCCAAATTGGTGACTACCACCTGGAATATCATATGTTTGCTATCGACATGGGCAGTTGTGACATTGTGTTGGGTGAAGATTGTCTAAGGACTTTGGGTCCCATTCTCATGGATTTTAAAGAATTAACCATGCAATTTGATCAGGAGGGCCACCAATATAAATTCCAAGGAATCACCATCGATTCACCTGAGATCATTAGTTCCCATCGCATGGAAAAGATGCTCAAAAAAGGTCATTATGGTGTTATTGCCCAACTCCATGTCATACAAGCAACAGAGACACCCTTGGTGCCACAAGACCTCCAAGCCATCCTTTCTAAACATCAAGTGGTCTTTTCCACTCCCCAGGGACTCCCTCCTTCTCGTGGTGTTCATGATCATTCCATTCCCCTTATACCCAGAAGCCTTCCTCCCAATATTTGTCTGTATCATCACCCATTTTCCCAAAAAAATGAAATTGAGAAAATGGTCCAGGAACTTTTTAATGCAGGCATTATCCGCCCTAGTACGAGCCCCTACTCTTCTCCTGTGGTCATGGTCTTGATGAAAGAAGGTTCTTTGTGAATGTGTCCTGACTTTCGTGCCCTCAACAAACTTACCATTAAAGAAAAATTTCCCATTCCTGTCATTGATGACCTCTTGGACGAATTGAGTGGCACCCAATTCTTTACTAACCTTGATCTTCATTCGAGCTACCACCAGATACGTATGAAAGAGGCAGACATTCCCAAAAATTCTTTTAGAAATCATCAGGAACACTATGAGTTTTTGGTCATTCCCTTTGGCTTGTGTAATGCCCCCTCCACCTTCCAAAGCCTCATGAATCATGTCTTCCATCCTTTTCTCCGTCATTTTGTCTTAGTTTTCTTTGATGATATCATCATCTATAGAAAAACCTGGATAGACCATCTTGCTCATGTGGATCGAGTTCTCCATCTACTCTCTTGGCACCAAATTTTTCTGAAATAGTCTAAATGTTCTTTTGGCACCTTAGAAGTAGAATACCTTGGTCATCTGGTTGGCAAGGATGGCATTAGGGTGGATCCAAAAAAGATTGAAGCTATGGAAGACTAGCCTCACCCAAAGACTCTCAAAATATTGTGTGGATTTCTGGGCTTAACAGGTTATTATCGCAAGTTTGTTAAGAATTATGGAAAGATTGCAACCCCTCTCACTGCTCTTCCAAAAAAAAACTCTTTCACTTGGACTCCAGCCATTGCTGAAGCTTCTCAAACCTTGAAGATGGCCATGTGCACCACTCCAGTCCTAGCCCTTCCTGATTTCACAAATACCTTTTTCTTGGAATGTGATGCCTCAGGGAAAGGAATTGGTGTTGTCCTTATGCAAGAGGGTTGGCCTTTGGCCTTTACCAGCAAGCAACTATCTTAGAGAAATCTAGGAAAATCAATCTATGAAAAGGAAATTTTGGTTATTCTACATGTCATTGATTTGTGGTGCCCTTATCTGTTGGGGCAACGTTTCCAAATTAAGACAGACCATCAAAGCCTCAAGTATTTTATGGAACAATGCATTTCCTCCCCGGAGCAACAAAAATGGGTGACTAAGCTCTTTGGATATGATTATGAGATCATTTACAAGAAAGGCAAAGACAATGTGGTGGCGGATGCACTATCCCGAAAATACGAAGATGAAGGATCCCTTTTTTCTCTTTCCTTCATTGTACCATATTGGCTCCAAGTCGTTCACTAGGAATGGCTACAAGATCCCAAAAGTTCGCATATGATCCAACAATTGCAGTCTAATGCTCCAGCTTCCCCAGGGTACTCTTGGCTCCATGATGAGCTTCGATACAAAGGTCGTTTGTATTTAAGTAAACAATCAAAGCTTAAATCCAGGGTACTTTCTGAGCTTCATTCTACACCCACAACGGGGCACTCTGGGTTCACCAAAACCTATGACAGGGTCAAACGTTCTTTTTTCTAGGATGGTATGAAACAGGACATTCGTAATTTTGTCACTGAATGTGATGTGTGTCAACGCAACAAGGGAGAAACAATCAAATCTCCAGACACACTACAACCACTTCTGATTCCACCTACTATTTGGAAGGATATCTCTATGGATTTTATTACAGGCTTACCCAAATCGAGAAATAAATTAGTCATCATGGTGGTTGTTGATCGCCTTTCCAAGTATGCTCATTTCTGCACTCTTCAACACCCATTTACAACATCCACGGTGGCTCAAATTTTCATGGATCGGGTCTTCAAGCTTCATGGCATGCCACACTCTATTGTTTTTTATTGTGACCCAACTTTCACAAGAAATTTTTGGCAAGAACTATTCAAGCTACAAGGCACCCAATTGCATCTCATCACAGCTTATCATCCCCAAACTTATGGTCAAACATAAGTTGTCAACAAGTGTTTGGAAACATATTTGAGGTGTTTTGCCTCAGAAAAGAAAAATCAATGGGCTCAATGGTTACCCTTAGATGAATGGTGGTACAACACTTCATACCATATAGCTACATGCATGACTCCTTTTGAAGTGGTATATGGACAGAAGCCACCTTCAATTTTCTCATACTTACCTGGTGTCTCAAAGGTCCAGGCGGTTGACCAAACAATTACAGTTCGAGAGGCTATTCTCCGTACCCTCAAAGAGAATTTGGTCATGGAACAGAATCGCATGAAGAAACAAGAAGATCAAGGTCGCTCTGAACATCAATTTGCAGAAAGGGATTAGGTGTTTCTTCAACTGCAACCTTATAACAAAACTTCCCTCAAGGCAAGCATTGTCAGAAGCTAGCACCAAAATTTTATGGTCCTTATACTGTTCTCAAGCGTGTGGGACAAGTAGCCTATCTATTATCTTTTCCCAGTCATTCGAAGCTACATCTGGTTTTTCATGTTTCATGCTTAAAAAAGGTGATTGGAACTAAGTGCCAAATTCAAACCAACCTTCCCGAGTTAGTTGAAGAAGGATCCATTTGGCTACATCCACAAGCATTTTTGGACCACTGTGAGCGTTTCCTGAATCAAAGAACTATCAAGGAAGTGTTAGTCCARTGGAAAGATAAAACTCCAACAAATGCCACTTGGGAACCAACTACCATTCTGCAACAATTTCCACATCTCAAGCCTTGAGGACCAGGCTATTTTTAAGGGGAAGGACATGYTAGGGTCCTAACCTGCACATAGGTAGAACAATATATTCAGATGTAATAAAGGTCAATATTAATAAGGCCTTGCAATAAAATAGAATAAGTCGAATGTAAGAAGACCTAATAGAAGCTTTCGCTTCTAGAAGGATCTTCCTCTAGATGCTTTTTTTGATAGACATATTTAGTATAAATATGAGTCGAGAGTATGAGAACCCTAGCTTGTATATTATTGTAATAGAGCTCTACTCATCTGGAGGTTTCCCCCTCGAAGAGGCCCGTGAACATTGCTTTCAGAATCAAAGTGTTATTTCTGTTGTTATTCTTATATCATTTCAGTGCTATTGTGGTGATTATTCTGGTTATATTGTTGTTATTCTGCCATTTCTAGCATTTTATTTATGTTCTCCATACTTTTTATATCTGGTATATTACAACAGACATGATGCCAAGCTGCAGCCATAAGGTGATGAAAACATTCATTTTCTCCTTATTGTATTTAAAATGGATGTTGCAACATTATAATACAATCTCTGGTAAATATTGGTTCAATGTGTTTTGATGACAAATGTCCTCGACCTTTTCTCCTTTTAATGCCAATCTTTTCAAAGATAATAAAAGCGTCATCAATTTTCATTGGGAAAGCATGCAAAGATGGCAGGGAAATTGAGAAACTATTGAAAAGTGGGGAAAACATTGACGGTTGTGTAATATACCTAGATTTTGACAAAAGCAGGTTCAAGTCAGAAGATAATTTGTTGATATTTACTTAAACAAATTTCATATTATTTTATTTTATTGTTGTTCTATGTGGCCCAAATGAAAACTATGTTCAAATTGGAATGGTGGAGAAACATTTTCATATGCATGCAGAGCCTCAAATATGCAAACCTGTAAGGTTCTAAAATTATCTGCACAATACTAAAGAATGACATCATGTGAACACCTTTGTAGATGACAGTGGGCCAGCACAATATTGAATTATTGCTATGATGACGTCTTAAAAAAACAAAAACAACCATCATTTTTTTTCGAATTCAATATTGACAAAGGAAACTAATCAGATTCCATAATATTCTCCCATAAATTCATTTTAATGGGAGATTACCTTGAGCTTTCCACTTATTAATGCCAATATTTTTGAACATCTGTGAACTGTCACCAGTAAAATCATAATTAATGTCTATTGGGAAGGGGAGAACGTGGCAGGCATGGACGAGAATTAAAGATGCTTTGGTACTTTTTTGAACCTGGGAGTCTATGCTGGAATTGAAGATCACCCAAGTTTCAGATGGAATATGTATACTTGGAAAACAGGGAATGAGAGTTCCATAATGCATACCTGGGAACCTATGGCCATAAAATTGGCTAAGGAAACGAAAGCGCTTGGTCGGAATCGTGATGCCAAGATATAGATGGATATACAATTTGTGATTTTGATAAAGAGTGAGGCTTGTGAGTTGGAG
>JASDQU010739908.1:31430-49533 GCA_032191745.1 Picea mariana
GGAACCCACGAGCATAGACATGGGACTAAGTATAGAATCAGAAATCGATAATAGAGGGGAAGAAAAAAAAGGGAGAATGACTAAGTATAGAACAGGAAAAAGAAAGAGAGGTAAGAACCGACATGAAAGCAAACTGTTATGTAGGAACACATGAAAAGAAAAGATGGAGTACAAATTTATTTATTTCAAGATAGAATCACAGAAATATAATTGACATGAAGACAATTCAATGTACAGGAAGATATGGAGTTTCCAAGGAGGAAAAAAAAAACAGAGCTGCAAACTAGTTCAACAAATACAGACAGAGTAAACGAAAAACTATTGGATATGGAACACGAGTAGAAAAACGCACCTTTGCATGGATTCTTCTACATTCCTGGTTAGGAGTTCTTTGTGGTGTCTATTTTTCATGTTTGTTTCTATGAAAAAAATCACAAAACATAATGGACATGAACATAAGTTGACATGTAAAGAAAAAAACAAGTACTATGTACATAGACTAAATAAAATAGAATAAGAGGAATAGAGTAAAGATAGTGTTAGAAGAATGTACCTTTTTTTTCGTTTTTTTTTTTTTTAGTTCATTCAAGTTTCTGTGTGTGTGTGTGTGTGTGTGTGTGTGTGTATTGCAAAAACAAAATTGTGACTAAAAGCAATTCCAAACTAGGGAAAATTACGGAGTTGGATATCTCGATTTTTCGCAACAAGATAGACAAATATGATTTGAAGCATAAAAATATGATTATGCAATATGCATGATGTATATTTCATAATTCAAGTGAAACACCAACTATGTGGTGACCAGACCAGTATGTGTACAAACCAGGGAAAACTAAGAAGCTGGATAAATTATTTTTTGTTTTTTTGGCAATAAGCTATATAGATATGCTTTGAAACATAGAAATATGACTTTGCAATATGTTTGATGTATATCTTATAATTCAAGTGCAATACCAATTGTATCGTGATCAGACCAATATGTGTCTAAGATAAAGATGTTGTATTGAGGAATGGGCACATTTGACCACACATGGTCAATAAGTGTGTTTTTCACATGGATTGTGTTGTTCAAAAGAAAGCGGAGACTGTATTTGCACATGTAGTTTTCCAATTCTTTTGTTCTAACATTATTTTGTAGCATGTCAATATTGAAGTCTCCTACAAGAACAATGGGTTTGTTAGATGGAGATGGCCTAATGCATTGGAAATAACATTTAGTATGTTGGAGAATGTTGCATGGGGAGCAGCATACAGATTCAGTTTTGCAATTTTTGTTCCATGGAAAAATATTTTTGTAAGCACCATCTCAACATTCTTTTTTTCGAAATATATATGGTCCAAAATTGGTACATGTTTTTTCACCAATATCATCACCCCATGTGTATTGTAACTTGATATGCAATTTTGATTTGGAAATTGATTGTTTTTCATGCATAATGCTATGTATGTTTCTTGCAAGCACAAAATATCAGATTGCATTGTATCATAGTCATTGAGTATATCATCCATGTGTACATGTAAGTTGCATGTGTTAAGTGAGAGAATTGATACACATGACTTTGTTTGTATGAATTGGTAATCATACTACAATTTCCATTTTGCGGTAGTCCTGAGGCATTCCATTTCAATATCAACTTTATGTTTGACTTTGAAGTTATCTTTTGTAAGAGGACTTATTAAATACAACAAGTCTATGCTTCTGACACGGGGCAGTGATGTGTATACAATTCCATGTATCCGAATTCCAGTAGGCTGAAATGCAACGTTATCAAGTGTTAGYCCTTGTGATCTGTGGATTGTATGTGCACATGCAAGTTTAATTGGAAGCTATTTTTGAATCTTCAGTCGACCTGTCTTTGCTAATGTTGATACTGGCTTTGATATTCGCAAAATAGGTGTCCAATCGCTTGTAGTGTTTGAATTATATAAATAAGCCAACTTTATTTCTTGTCTCTTTCCTATATGTGGTTCATGGAACTTAATCCAAAGGACATCAAGTTTTTATGTTTTCATATAGCCTTTGAGTATTCCATCTGCAACATTGACCAAGCCATCATGTGAATCATAGTTGCAGGCATATAGTTCAACCAACATTTCTAATTTCAGGACAAGATGCAAAGGTAAAGTGGTTGTATGTTTATTGTTAGGACCCTATAATGTACCTTTTTGCTCACACTTTTTGCTACCATTACATCCTCTTTTCACTCACATTTAAACTCACATTATCACCTTACCCTATCTTTCCAAAGGTATATAACGTCTCTTCTCTTTACTATATGTTTAATTTGTTTTGCATATCATTTTACATTACTCTCATACTTAACCGTTGATCAGAAATATATAAGTGCTGAAACAGTTCGAACTGCAGATTATCATTGATGTTTAAAGGCCCGTTGCTGAAATAGTCAAAGCACGCAAACCCTGTGGCTGAAACAGACCGTGTTCTACGATGCTGAAACAACAACTCACACAAGAAGAAGTTGTTACACTCTCCGTGGTCTACGATGTTGAAACAACAACTCACATAAGAAGAAGCTGTTACACTCTTTGTGATCTACGATGCTGAAACAACAATGCACACAAGAAGAAGTTGTTACACTCTCCGTGGTCTACGATGTTGAAACAACAATTCACACAAAGTTGTTACACTGACCACAACAACCACACCTTAAGCCAGAATTAACCATCGTTGTTGCATAAGACCACGTTGCTGAAACAGTCAAAACGCAAATCTCGTTGATGAAACAACCCGCGATTTGCGATGTTGAAACAACATACAATAGCAGTAACAAGAAGATAAATAAAGAAGTTGTTACTCCAGCCACAACAACAACACCTCACTCAACACCTTTTAAACTATTGTAATAGCATTCTGTTACGGGAGACCAGGATATCATATTCCAGTATAGAGATTAGATCTGACTAAGAATAGGATTCAGATGTACACATGTAATTTGATGATTAAATTGTATCGAGGGGATTCTCCTATTTAAATAAGAAGAAATCATCATTAGAGAGGACCTTTTTTTTTGGCTAAGAAAGGATTTACAGAGAAGGACGTGTTTTACTTCAGACATTGTAACATGATACAATTGACAGATGAATAAAAGATTGTTCTGAGCATTTCTTTCTAGTTCCTTTCGTTTCAGGGGAATCTTGTGAGAAGGGAGGGCCCACCTTCTTCACAAGATTCACCCATTAGCTTTGTAGTGTGTTAGTGTTATTTATGTTCATGCCTTGATTAAATTATGTTTTGCTGAAACACTACTTTACTGAACTCTGTCTTGCTGAAACTCTGCTTTACTGATTATTACATTGTTTTCATATGATTCATGCTTGGGTGACTGTTAATCATTCTAGTTAGCAATCCTGTTTGGTGAATTTATGAAAGCGTGATAATTAGGGATAGATGCTGAAGATTCCTGCTTGGGGAATAGGGTCATGTTCTCTGTTAAGAGATAGTTAGCCTACAGTATGTGTCAATCATTTCGATTAGTAATGAGTTCATGAAAGTGTGATGATCGGAAACAGGTGCTGAAGATTCCTGCTTGGGGAATAGGGTCCTGTTCTCTGTTACAGAATAGTTGGTCTTTCCTTTTGCAGTATCTTGAAGGATTTATTTCCTAGGTTGTTATTTTCTTAATGTAATCCAGGATTCTTTGGATAATTATTTCTTTAAACTTTGAACTCTGCAATAGGTAGGTTGCTTTCCTGTAATTCAAAGTAGAACTTCAGTTTGTTCAAGGTAAGGTGTGATTAGTGTATTTTTACTACAACTCTAGATTGTTTTTGAGATTGAGCATATACAAAGTGTGATTACCTTTGAAATAAACAGACTTCCCTGGGTTGACAATTTATGTAGCACTTGATTGTTTAGTTAAATAAGCAATTATTGTGACCAACATTTATGATGTGGCACATTTCCATGGTTTTCTTCTTCTGGGTCAATTGAATTGATGATGATATCATCGCCAAGCATGAGCGATAGCATGTTCTTGTTATGCATTTCAACATCATTATTTGTGTAGAACAGGTAAGGGAACGTTGGGTATGTTGGTGCAGGTCGCAAGCACCTCAAATTGATATATGTTAAGTCATCATATGTTTGGTTGTTTGTCTGCATTCTATTCAAAATTGCAATAAATGTTTCATTTGTCTGGCGCATTGTAGTATGCAATTCAAAGCATTTAATATTGTCTTTAAAGAAGTCATGTTTCACTATTTTCATGTTAACCGTAGGTTGTTCAAATATCAAATAATATTGGATCAGTTGTGCCTGGTAAAGATCCTCAAAAAATATCATGTCAATGTTTCCAAAGTATTTCATGTGCACATGTTTTATGCTTCTTAGTCGGTTGTCAATGGAATACAAGAAGCAACTTACAATCAAATATGCTTCATCTATATTGACAAGTTGGAATTCATCATAAAGTTTAGACAATGTATCTAACATTTCCTTGCTAAGTGGAAGAAATTGTGACTTGTTAAAAGGCATTAAAAATGCAAAGTGAATTGTTGTTCCACCTACATTGTATGCATCTTTTCTTGTGTATGCAACTATTAGGCCCTTTGGTTTCATAAGATCAGAGGAATTGTTTGAATCATAGATTCGTATAAGAATTTGGAACAGTTCTTTCACTGTGAATGTCTTTCCTATTCCTTCTCTTCCTATAAGGAAAAATTGCACAAGAGTGTCCATGTTCAAGCATTTTTTAAGCGCAATGTCCTTTAGAATTGTTTGTTGTTCTCGATTCAACAGACGTATTATTCTATGGTAATCATTATTTTGAATAAGGAAAGGATGTTTTGTGACTTCAAAATCAAGATTGATACATTTTTCACTGCCACTTGATCGAGGACGAGGCAAATCCGCTTGTGAGTGATAGGACTCGTAGGGAGTTCTGGTTGTTTTTYAGTTTGTGAATGTTTCATCAATATTGTCAGGGTTTTCTAGCTCATTAACTACAATTTCTAGATCACCCCATGTTGGATTAACATTATAAGTAAATCTAGCTTCATTTATTTGCACTATTGTCTAAAAGGMAATATACGCAGCTTCCCATGTAGAGAAGTTATGTTTTAATGTCTCTTCGTTTTCATCGAACAGAACGTATAGAAATAGTTTTTCTCTACAATAGTTTTCATAGTCAGAATGTTTATTGTATTTGACAAACTGTATCACAAAGGGGTTTTTTTTTTTTGATATGGGAACACCATTTTTTTTGTAATGCGATATGAATTCTGCTAAGAAGATATGCTTAATAGGAGATGGACGTTGGAGGTAATAATCAATAATAGAGCGACATAGTACGTCTACTAAATTTTCAGGCTCTTGTTCTAGAAAAACTAGTGGTTTAAGCACAAATGTGTGTTTCTAAAGTGGAGATGTGTTTATGAAGACACATTTTCTTGAACTACAATTGAGGGGTAGGGAAAGTGCAATATGGACTGCTTATTGAGCAGACATTTGTTGAAGATTAAGCAATGTATTTCCAATTGTACGTATCATTTGTATGGCATCAATATGACTTCTTTCATGTTCTTTGTGTATTCTTATGAATGCACTTGTCATAGATTTGTCAACCTTTGTCATATATGAGGTACAATACGATGTTGTAGCATAAGCATTGAGGATGTACTACGCATCTGTATTTGCATTCCACATAACTGGCATGTCCTTGGAGAAACTGTTGCTCCAAATATGGGAAACTTTTCATTTAAGGAAAACTATTGGTTGTTTAAGTGTACATTGTATGTCTTGGATGTACTCATCCTCTGATAGATTTAGCTCTATCAAGAAGTCATCGAAGCTCATCAACTCATCAAACTCTCCTTGTTCTAGAAATGCGAACAAGGATTTATATTTTTCAACAACAACATTGTCCTCTAAAATAAGTGGCTCTATGATTCTTGTTTCTCTCATTGGTGGCACGGGAAAGTTGTATCTGCAATGAGTGTTTTTTTCGTTTTCTACAACTTCTTGTATAATAATGCCTATGAACTTTGCCAAGTTCTAGATCCAAATGATTTGTGTTGCATGTTATGTATTTGTCCACAAATTGCTCAATCTGTGAATTGTTGTTAGGTCCATAGACTGGTGCACCCTATATTCACAATAGTGTGTGGTCATGTTCATTCCCCCTATTCTGGAATTCAGACACAAAAAGTGGTCCAATATTTTTCTGAAAAACATTTCATCATGGCATATCAATTGTCTCAAAGCATTTATTCTCTGTCTATAGTAGTGAGTACATGTCACTGGGTCTTTTCTTATGAGGTAGTCAATGTCAGTATTTTCCAGTGTATCGGTTTGTTTTTTACGTTTCCTGTTCCTATGCAAGTTAGATACGACAGCCACCAATGGATCCCAGCAATGCTCTGCACTTGTAAATGTGATGAAAAATGTTGGCGGGCCCAATTGTCGGATCATTGCAAAAATATTTTTCTTGTTTTGTTGCAAATAGTCAGGAGAGATGTGAATGTTTTTTAAATCTATGTATCCAATATCATATTTCATAAATTTTTCTAGGTTTACTTTGTACTTGACATCCTTGGCCAACAAATTTCTTCCTTGTAACTGGCCTTTTCTTATTTGGACCCACATGCAAGACAAAACTTTCTCTATTATTATGCACATTGTTTTGAAAAACAAATTTGTTATGTGACATGAGAAGTCACCGCTTGAGTGTAGCAGCTCCCATCAAACTATTTTATGATAACTAAATCGTTCTATAATGTCAATGGCATGTGGATATCCATAGAAGAGTGTTGGGAAGTTCATTTCCTCATCAAATCTGTCCTTGAATATTCCAAGTGGACGTTGCCCCTCAGCAGGTGCAATTTCAACAATATTTTCTTGCAAGTCACGAATGCACTGTGAATTAGTGAATACATGCACCAATGTCTCAGCAGGTGTTTCATTCTCTGATTCATCACTTGTATAAAATTCACTATCATTTTCGAGAGTCTCTGTAGAGTTGTCATCTTCTTCTCCAAGAACATTGTTTCGGATCTCATTTATACAAATGTTTTGTGCTTTGTACAGGGCCCTGGAACATAATTCCTTTAATGCTTTCATAACAACATGCACACACACTTTGCATGTCTGATACACATTTTTGTATCGCAAGCGTCTTTTGAGATCCACAACAATTGTCATTATATCGCTAATGAATTGTGACAAGGCTTTTTGCACAACATCTAGCTGAACAGGCACATTAATAATTGATCCTATTAAGCCCATATGGGGTCGTTTATAGCCCCAGGGCCTGATTTGTGAAAATGCAATTCGCAGACACAAGTCTCTCTTCAAGTTACGTAAGTGCACTTACATATGGTAGTGGTGTATTACATCTTATTTGGTCAGGGGTTGCAAATTGTGGCAATTTTCCAATTGCAAGAGACCGTTTCCATGGAAGACAAATTTTGCAACTGGAAAATGTTTTATCATATGTTGTCAAGTGAAGGTATTCTACTTCCAAATCAGGCATGAAAGACTTATTGTTTTTTGAAAAATTCAATTGATCGCAAATTGCACATGCAATGGAAGGAGTGTCTTTGATTTGTTTCATGTAGGTTTGTTTTGCATATTTATTTCACAGGGAGGTATGGGTAGAAAGTGTTTGTTGGTTTTCACTGGTAGCAATGCACAGTGTTGCTTCTAGCCCACAAAATGTGATTTCTCCTCTTGGGCAGTTTCATGACCATTGTGGGATATGAGATTGTACCTGTTTATTTTGTGTTGTGCATGAACAAATTTTTTTATATTGTGATATGTCAATTTCTCTCTAAAAGGAAGCGTAGCAATGTATTTTTTTCTCTCGCGCATGACCTTTTTCAAGTTGTGGTAACTTAGTCTAAGTTTCTTGTTCAAAGGCTGGATGACCTGATGGCAGCTGGGATGAATTTCACTCTGATTAAATAGCATGCGATGCTTATGCACATTCGATGTGGTTTGGTTGGCATTGACATTGGACACTGGAACGCCAATATTTCCTATACCACCAATGTTTTTTTCTCTCTTACGTATGAAATTTTTCAGGATGTGATAACTTAGTCTACGTTTTTTGTTTAAGCCCTGTATGGCCTCATCACAACTAGGATGAATTTCACACATGACTTTTTTCAAGTTGTGATAACTTAGCTTACATTTTTTGTTTAATCCATGTATGGACATATCGCAACTGGGAGGAGTTTCATTGTCATTAAAAAGAATGCCACATGTATGCAGATTTGATGTGGTTTGGGTGGAATGAACATTGAACCATGAACCAGTGATATGTCCAAGCAAAGGTTGATAATGGATATCTGTGTATCTATTTTCAATGAGAGGATTTCAATTGTTCGATCGTAATTTGAATCAATAGACCAGGAATGGAAAGTGCCATCTGGCAGGGCCAACCAAGCATGGATATTTACTCTTAATATGATAGATATCCATTGCAAACAGAATCTACAACCCTCCACATTTCTTTTTTCATATGGAAACTCCATGTTTACAAGGTATTCTTGCCAACTTGCAATTGCCGACATATTTTCTAGGAGATATGGCAAAAGGTGTTGATGGAAGAAGTTAAAAGCCTGTTGGATGTCATCTATAATTGCTTTACAAAAGGACTGTATAGTGTAAAGCCACAGCGACTGCACATCGAACTCTGCTACTACTAAACAACAAATTGAACAAACTATCTCCACAGCTAGATACAATAGTTGTCGCTAGTTGCAAACCATGGCAGTCTATGCGATGCATAATCCGTTTCCACTATGATTCAAGGTCTTTGCAAGTGAGAGACAAGTAAATATGAGGTCCTCCAACATTGCATATGGACAATTTTATGTACAGTAGTGGTTCATAATGACCACTAACAACATTGGCATCATGGAACAAGATGCAATATGGATTGTTAGATGCATTTTTATTGAATAGTAGATATCGTGTTTTTCTTGTCAATGAACATATTTCAATCAATATATTGAGCCACTTAGACAGCCACCATATAAAAAATGTATCTCCCCAAAGTCCCCTCTCATGTGTAGGCAGAATTGGAGATGCAGACAACTGCATCTTTGAAAAATACGTAGAGACATCATGTATTCCATGCAACTGCCGAAGAAAATCAAATTATAATTTGTATTCATATGACTCCAACACCTCGGCTTCGCCATTTTTTAAACAGCCCAATAAATAATCTATCAATCCATTGCGCAGGTCGGTCGAGGAATAATGGAAATGTCGTAGAACCTGAAATGCATTAAAAAGGCAATCCCCTACAGTATACGAGAATGCATCCAATATAAAAATCCCATTACTATGCAACACCTCGTCAATGTTGTCATGTATAATGAAGTGTGTATCTATTTCATACGACTCTCAACATATATTACTTGCCTCATATTTTGAACTGTGATTTTGAAGTTGTTTCTTAGCTACTTTTAGTTTGTATGAAAATAGAGAAAAGAGAAAAAAAAGATAAAAACGAAACAAAAAAAGTAAAATAGAAAACTACAAGCGCGGAACTGTGTACCAATCCCGGTATGTATCCTTCAACCTTATTCTTGTAAAATTCAATCCCCCCTAGTCACCACAACAGATGAGAAGAAAAAAAGCCTACACTGAAAAGTGAACCAAACAGAAGAAACAACGCAAATAAATAACACTATAAATTTGTTGAGCACAAAGACCGATTTGAACCTATTCATGGTGTGCATCCTACAAGATTCTCAGAGGCAGGAAAATTTCTACAAAATAGAAAGGACAGGACAAAGGCAACAGGTGGACTCATTTTTTTGACCCAGAGATTAAAAGCATTTCCTGCCTCTACACCCCGACGGATGGTTCCCCCTTGTGACAACTCCAAATATTGTTTCTAAACCCCTTTGCATTKCAATTTTTTAAATAGCTATGGCATATCTATAGGACGTGGCAGCTGGCATATGAAGACGCATTGTTTCCAAGAACAAAAAATAAGAGAAAATAGAAATATGGTCTGYAATAGACTTTCAAGGTAGGGGATCCTACCATTGAAAAATATTGCTTGCAAGGTGAAAAACACCAAGTAGAAAAAAAGGAATAGCAACGAAACGATGGCATGAAAACTTACCCTTCAATGAGGGATGACAAGAGCTCAGCCCCAAAACTTGAAAACCGTAACAACAGATCCAATAGCTTGCAAAGTTGAAGAACAACAAATCAGTGAAGAAGCAACTGCAACTGCAACTGCAGGACCTCAACTTTTCAAAGTTGAATAAAAAAAGAACAAGAAGCATGGAACGAACCAATGAACAAGAATCAACCACTGAACCAGTGATGTCGATGGGGAACAATTTTGCACAATTTCACTGCAAACAACACCATCAAAAAAATGGAATGAAATTGTTCAATAAACATTTAAGGCTGCGAGACCTATTAGGTAAACACTTAATACTGTCAGAACCGTCGAAGCACATCATCCTTTGCATACATTTAAGAAAGAATTCAACATGGAAATCCTATTTACATATGCAACAATGACAAAGACTCTTGAAGCACGCAAGAATAAAGAAAAAATCACACATAGTAATATGCTAGAGAATGTATTCGAAGGGAAAAAATTGGATATGCTATCATATCAAACATTGGGATAAATTTAGCTAGAAGAAAATGCTAAGTGATGCAGGAGAATCACCTTCAAAGTCAAAACGAAAGCATGGAGGCAGGGACTAACATCTCAACAAATGACAAAATTTTAAATCAGAAATTAACTTAGAATTAAACCGGGTTGTTGAGATATTTTGTAAACAACATTTAAATATGTAACTTGTTTGTAAAGTCTTACAGACTATAAGGGATTGAAGATGTGGAGTGTTGACTCTTATCTGGAAATAATTGTTAGTTATTGTAATATGACAGAGTAGGTAACCTCTATGAGTTGATAGGATAGGTTGCAGACAGGACTAGAGAGCTCGTGGAGCTGGTCCTTAGATAGTTTATTGTTTCATTGTAATAGAGGAGAATGTATGAGTATTGTAGGAGAGATCCGAGAGACCAGTAGAGCAGAGTAGAGTAGAAGAAACATTATGTAATTTTTTTTCATGAAGGAATAGAACAGACAGAATTGTCCCAAATCCTTGGATTGTGTTCATTTGATGTATGAATGAATGGATGTTATATTTTATGTATGTATTCTTTAGTTTATTTTGTTCATGTATGATTGTTCGAGAGATTGATTATATGAGTTCGTGAAGAAACTGGATGAGTTTCAATTGTTTCTCTTCTGAGTCTCAGATTGACTCAGAGTAGTTCAGAGAGGACAAAGGAAACTTAGACCAGGTGCAAGGTGTACATAGCATCATGAAATGACCAAGCATCGAAGAAGCCGAACCAGAGTAACACCAGGTGGGCGAGAAGAATTTATTTTCAAGAAATCCTTCGATCTGAGTTATCAAAATCCCAAGGACACAATGTGTGCATGGGAGTCGAATTCCTTAAGGATAAATCTCAGAAGAGATAGTACTTTTCATAAAGTGTTGATGAGATCCAAGAGTCGAACTTGTAGAAGGAGAAAAGGTTCGAAACCTTTGAATACTGATAAATCTTATAAATAGAAAAAAGATAAGGAGCTTAGGAGAGAGGAGAAACAGTGGTCATTGGATCATACTGCAGAGGAATGACAACCGTCTGATTAGGGCAAGGTGCACAAGCCTTAGCGCTTCCCACATACAGGTGAGAGAGCCTACTAAGGTTTGAGATCTTAGATTCCCGAAGTCCGGGGAGCCAAAAACTCGAAGTGAATCCCAGTCATTTGATCAGTCAAGGTAGGTATGAGTCGTCAGATCATCCAATGTGAACCCCAGTCATTCGATTGATCAAAGGAATCTCAACTGTCAGATACCATAAGCTAAGGAGGAGTCAAGTTTGAAACTTGATATTCCCGAAGCGCGGAGAGCCGAAGGGCCAGAGAAAAATATGGACCGTTAGACCTAGAAGGGTACATGTCGGTAGATCCTGAGATCCAGAGGGAGGAAAAGGTTGAACTGTTGAAACACCCAAATCCTGAAGAGTCAAAGAGTCAAGATTCAACGATCTTTAGGTGGACACTTGTCAATAGATCACAAGCTCTGGGTAAAGTTGAAGTGATTTTTCATTTTGAGATCTAAGATTTCCGAAGTGCGAAGACCCGAAGTAAAATATGGGCTATGAAATCTAAGGGAGACGTGGCATGAATTCGTGAACTCTAGGTAAAGTCCTGAAGTGGTTCATATTTGTTGGGTTTGGAGGAGACATGGCGTACATTTGTGAGCTCTGGGTAAATTCACAAGCTCGGGCATTGGGAGGAGGGAGGAAGCCATTATCCAACTTCATGAAACGCGAAGTCTTGATATGCGAAAGGGAGATCAATACCATCGGATCACAGGAATTGTGGACCGTTGATATGATGCGAATGAAACTCAGGGTTCATAGTTTCAAGATTCGGAAGGAAAAGCAAGCAGACTTCGCAAGACACAAAGTCACGAAGTGAAAATCACGAAACACTCGGAAGGCTTGGCCCCAGGTCATAGCAAGGGGTCATATGGATGGAGCATAAGGGAGGAGATAGCATGTGCTAGTCCCCTGTCGAGATTTCGTAGGTCAGGAGAGTCGAGGTGACTCACACGCAAAGACCTGACTCATGAAATCGTGAAGCGCCTTTTGAATTAGGCTTGTGGTCATGGGTAGTGATCACGTGGGGGAGGCTTACGCCCTGTGCTTATTCATGTGTGTGTAGTTTCCATAAAAGGACCTATGGATATTGTGTTTGAAGGTTCCAGCGGGGACCCAAAAGAGATAATCCAGCTCGAAAATAGGAACGATCCAGTGACCAGGAGGTTTGTAGACCCTACTGAGGTAGGGGGCTTGCAATCAGGTGGTATCAGAGTTGATATTAAGTTTGTTTGCAGACAGCATATGAAAGGAGAAAGGAGGTAAATTGATATCATTTGTGGTATCAAGAATTTGATTTATGTACATGGGTGACGCAGTGGAATCATGCCACCAAGAAGGCATGGAGCAAATGCAAAAATGGAAGAAGAAATGAGGTGACTCTGAATGAGACTGGACACCATGGAAAAAACACAGAGAAGAGCACCAAACATTGGATATATCAGTGAAGCTGAGAGCAAAGAAGAATAATTTGAAGAAAATGTAGCAGAGGATGTTGCACAAGATCGCTTGATAAAAGTTGTTTCAAATATAAGATCCAGAGCAAGAATAGAGGTACCAATGTATGAAGGCAATTTAGAAGTTGAAGAATTTTTAGATTGGGTACGTGCTATGGAAAAATACTTCGATTATGAAGATTTCTAAGAAGAAAATATGGTGAATCATGTAGTGACAATACTGAAAGGTCATGCAACACTATGGTGGGATGAACTGCAAGCTGAATGCAGGAGAAATGGTAAGCAGAAAATTAAAAGTTGGGATAGGATGGTAGCCAAGATGAAATCCAAATTTATCCTAAAGGATTACCAAATCAATCTGTTCAAAAGATTTCAAAACCTTAAATAGAGAATCTTATCAGTGAAGGAGTACACTAAAGAATTTTACAGACTAAACATCAGGGTTGGATAGAAAGAGAATGAAGATGAAAAGATAGCCAGGCATATCAATGGGTTGAGATATGAAATAAAATAGGAGATCAACATGATTTATGTTAGTACAGTCGAGGATTCTTATCAAGAAACCTTGAAAACTGAAGATAATTTGGCTAGGAAACAAAGCCAGTGAAGCAGAGGAGGAAATTCAAGAAAAGGTAAGGGAATCAACAGAGAGAAGTTCTAGAATTCGAAGCATGAAGATGAAAAACAACATAGTCACCATGAGAAAGGTGAAAGTTATAAATAAGGATAGCATGGATGATCCATATGGATATCGGTGGCCACCCACCTTTTCCAACTGGCTCAAAACAGTTTTCTAGCAATTTTGTCAATTTACTATTTTTAGTAGTTTTCACTTCTGGGGCCATTTTGAGGGCCTAAATGAAGGTTTTTTGGGATTGCCCCAACTCAATAATAACCAAAGGAATCATTGATGCCCAAAAATGAATCTCCTCGATGATAAATTTCCAACGGGCTATCATACGCCTAAAACGGAGATTGTATGCAAAAGTTACGACCCCGAGAAGTTAATGTACTAACTTACCCAAACAGGGCCCACATGACTTTTGGCGCTTCATCTCCTAGGGTTAGGTTTTTGGATGTCTAGGGTTTTGGGCATTCCTATTTATTGTAAAATGTCTTCAGAGCCTCATTGTAATCATCTTCTTGTGAATGAGCACAACCGTCACATCTCTTCTCAGAGATAAGCCACCACCATTCTAGCAAGCTTGTTTCCGCTGCATTTTACAGTTTCATCTTATTTCATTATTGAATAGAAAACCAGTTTTACTATATCTCTGTTATTTGGTGTTAAGAATCTATTAATAATATGTATTCATTTCATTATGCTCATAAAATCTGGATCAGTGGTGTCAGAATGGTTTTCTCCTTATCGTCTTAATGCATGTCCCCAACGAGGTCAGAGTACAAAGAGTTAGGTCTTGAGCTTGTTTCTCTTGAGGAAAAAAACTCTCGCACGCCTAAGAAACCTCTCATGGCAAGATAAAATAAATATGACGGGATAGGAGATCCTTTCAAATTGTTGAGTGAGGAATCCCTCATGCAACAGAGGAACAAGATGATGGATAGTTTCACGCAAATCCTTCGACGGCTACCAACAGGTGACGCATCTTCTTCGAGTGGAGGCGCCACCCCCTTAAAGGTAAAAATAAACTTTGATATTCCTATATTTGAAGGTCGGATAGACACAAATGTTGTAGACAAGTGGTTGAATCTTCTAGAAGGGTATTTTTATGTCCATAACTTCTCGAATAAAGAAAATATTACTTTTGCGCTCCTCAAAGTCATCCCCCATGTCAAAGAATGGTGGGAAATGCTCTGTGAGCAAAAGGAAATAGAGGAAACCTCATTATTTACAGTCATAGCCACATGGGATTCCTTCAGGGATGTTATTAAGGAACAATACTACCCTGTCGGAAGTTATGACGACTTATATACCAAATGGACCACACTGCGGAAAGAAAGAGACCAAGCAGTGCTAGATTTCACAAATATCTTCCATACCTTGCGCACCAATCTGGGTATAAAATATTCAGAGTGACATCTGGTGCTCTACATAGATACATCTAGATTGAAATGGAATTTATAGACATCTCATCCTTGGCACGTCCTACTGATATGTCGTCAAAATCGAGCAGAAGCTCAAACAAAAGACACGGCAATTTGGGCCTGGGATCCCCTCACAACAAAAGCCAGGAAAGGGCAGCCCCAACCCACAAAACAAAGGATAGAGAAAATATGGACAGTATCAGGACAACCAGTCCAAGACGCAAGCAAAGAAGGACACTGGAAAGACAAATAAAGTTACCGGGAAGTGGTGTGACTTCCATAAGATTCCTTGGCATAAGACTGTTGATTTTCGCTCAAAGCAGTCATTGGTGGCCGAATTGAAAGCCTCTGAATCAGATGTGGATTCTAACTCTGAGCTAGAACCAAAAAGGGGAAGACGGATCTTTAACACGGAACTTAGTGCCACCATTTCTACCACCATGCTCCATCCTAGTGAACAAGACGAGCCAAAAGAAGGAGAGTGCCTCTTCCATTCACAAATGTGGGTAAAAGGCACCCCGTTGCACTTCATTGTTGATAGTGGTAGCCAGAAGAACCTCATCTCTGCAGAGGTCTTCAAGTGGCTGGCCCTGCCCACAACACCTCACCCACAACCCTACACCATTAGATGGCTCCGCCAAGAAGCGATCTCTGCATCAACCAACAGTGTCAACTGTCATATGGCATCAATCCCTTCAAAGATGAGGTATTGTGTGATGTTTATCCTCTCAAAGTTTTTGATGTTCTTTTGGGACAACCTTATTTATGGAAATGTCATGTTGTATATGAGTCTAGGCCTCATAGTGTTATTATTACTTTGAACAGGAAATTGTATAGGATACCTGAGGCAGTCCAACCTAGTGCTATTTCCTTGATCTCTGCTAAGTAATGCAGGAGGTCATGTCTCACGTAGGTAAGTTTGTCTTCTTCGTGATTCACTCTCAGAATCAGTGAAAGATCACAGCCACATCCAGGGTCTCTGCGGTCGACCTCCAGACAGCAGAAGTAAGTATATAAGGTCATGGAAGAATACTCAAATATCTTCTCCTCACCTACCGGGGTACCTCTGCAGTGCCAGGTCAAGCACCCCATCGATCTGACCCTCGGTACACTACTGCCCAATGGGCCAGTCTATCATCACTCTCTGTTAGAGAATGAGGAGATCAAGTGACAAATCCAAGAACTGCTCCACAAGGGGCACATCCATCCCAGCTCATCACCTTGCGAAAGCCCAATCATGATGGTACATAAGAAATATGGAACCTGGTGACTCTTCATTGATTACCGGGCTCTGAATAAAATCACAGTCAAAAACCAGTACTCGATTCCCCAAATCGATGACCTCCTTGATCAACTCACAGGGGATAAATAATTCAATAATATTGATCTGAATTCTGGCTACCACGAGGTCCCAATAGAACAGATGGATGTATGGAAGACTGCCTTCAAGTCAAAGGAAGGCCTTTTTGAATGGTTGTTCATGCCCTTTGGTTTGACAAATTCTCCGACCACTTTCATGAGGATGATGGACGATATCCTACCACCATTCACCAATAATTTTGTAGTGGTGTATCTGGATGACATTCTCATTTACAACAAGAATTGGGCTGAAGACTTGCAGCATATTTAGCAGGTGTTGCACACCCTGTGGTAGCACAAGCTATACGCCAACTTGGAAAAACTCTCCTTCGGCATGGACAGGGTCCATTACCTAGGCTACATCATTGATCAGCATGGTGTACATGTGGATCCATCCAAGATCCAAGTCATCTGTGACTGGTCATCCCCAACCACACTCATTGAGCTTTGTAGCTTCTTGGGCCTTGCCAATTGCTACCGCAGGTTTGTGTTAGGATTCTCCCATATTTCATGGGTCCTCAGCCAAATCACTAGGGGTGGTGGTAAGGAAACATTTGCATGGGGCCGGTCCCAACAACAAGCATTCGATGATTTGAATCAATGCGTGTGTTCATCCCCAATAATTTCACTACCAGACCTGCAACATCCCTTTGAGATTGAGACAGATGCTTTAGACTATGTTGTGGGCATCGTTCTCACTCAGCACGGCCACCACGTGGCCTATCATAGTGAGACACTATCCGATGTTGTTTGTGAGTACCCTACTTACGACAAAGAAATGTACTCCATTGTGAAATCCTACTGCTAGTGGAGACATTACATTCTTGGGAAGGAGACAGTCATTCACACTGATCACAAGCCACTGCAGTTTATGCAGACACAAGGAAAATTGCAAAATGAACGCCATCAAAAGTGGTCCACATACTTGCACGAATTCCACCTCAACATCAAGTATAAAACAGGAAGCACCAATCACATCGTTGATTGCCTCAGCAGACCACTAGTCATGGCACTCACCACAATCCTAGACTCTTGTGGCCATGAGACCTATGGATGGCCCCAACTATATGAGACAGACACGGACTTCGCCACCACCTACCAAATGTTGGGTGCAAACATAGTTGTCGATAATTTCTATCTTCAGGATGAGTTGCTTTGTCATCTGGGCCATATCTGTGTTCCATCAAGAAAGTGAGCAAAGATGATCTAGGAAGCCCACTACAGTCAGGTGGCAGGACACTTTGGCGTCGAAAATATAGTGGCGATGCTACAGAAACATTTCTATCGACCGAAACTCCGACAGGAGGTCAGCAAGTTTATCAGGTCCTGCACTGCCTACGCTATTGCCAAACCAACCACTAAGAAATAGGGCCTGTACAACCCTCTTCCTACTCTTGAAAGGCCATGGGAATCCATCTCAATGGACTACATGTTGGCCCTCTCGTCCACCAAGCAGAGAAATGACTGTGTTTTTGTGGTTGTTGACCGATTTTCTAAGATGGCGATTCTAGTTTCCTGCAAGAAGAGCACCACAGCAGAGGCCACTGCCAAGATCTTCTTTGAA